>JXOV01014910.1:0-84533 GCA_001014945.1 Clogmia albipunctata
TAAGATCCAAAATTAAAATTTTTTGTAGTTGCATTTTAGTACAAAGTACTTATTTCGTGTATTTACACGATTTGTAATTGTCTGCGGATATTCAACACTGTACGATTATAAAACAATTTCTAAAAGAAGCATTGGCTACAAAAATGTAAACATTTTTCAACAGAATTGTATAAAATTTAAAAAATATACTTTATAAGTTGTTTTATATAAAAGGAAACGTAGTTAAGATTATTTTTGGAAAACGGGTTTCTCGCAATGTGAAATTAAACATTCGGATTAAAATTATAAACTAAAAAAATATTTTTTTGTTGAAAGACTTCTTATATTTTTAAGGTAAAACTGTTATAATGACTCATTTTGAACCATGTCAAAAGGCCTAGTCAGGATGTTAAGGTATACAATAGTTTGAAATATTCTTTGTCAAAATTATATATTTATTGTTATGAAATATTTAATTCTTGTAGATATACCTAATGATTAAGGCCTTTTGGCATGATTTGTAAAAAAAGATATAAATTATTTTTTACAAAATTTTTAGTAATTGTTTTGAACATTGAAATATTATTGTATTATAAAAATAAGGAAATTAGGGGTTAATATTTCTGGAACTACAAGTTGTAGAATTGTGTCAGATTTGAAAATACTTTAATCAGTTTCGCGAAAATGTGAAAAAACCGGATAATTCCGAATTTCAAATTCATTATAGATATAGTCATATTTTCATATCATCATATTTCTTTACAAATCTGTTGATAGAGATAGTTAGATAATGCGAATTGAATAAAGACCGCATGCAGCTTACATTAAATGTTTAAAAATCTTGATTTTGAAAAATTAAAAAAATATACCAAAAAGTTTCGATTTCCGACAAACTAATCATTCTTTTTGAAACCGTTTCTTTCTGCATCTATGAATACTAATATACTATATATCAATATTCCAGAGCTATTAAGCCCCAATTTGCGTTGTATATTATATAATCAAATACTTTCAAATTAAATAAAAAAAAAATTACGCCTAAAGAAAAAGAACATAAATCTATTTTTAACTTGGAGCGAAGTGTAAGTAACGCCATACTAATAGGTGATGATTGGTTTTATAGTCCAAAAGATTAAAAACTAGAACCATAAAACTAACATTCTATAGTAATAATAAACAACAAAAACTGTATTTAACACAAACCAATCATTTTCAAGTTTTTTTCGATTCATAATCTAAAGTACTACTCATAAATTGGAAAAATACTTTTTTTGTTTCATATCAAACAAACAATAACTTTAAAAAAAGGAACTGCCAATGTAAACAAAATATGAGCATTAAGAGCATAAATAAAAATAGAAGGTAATTATATAGAGGTCAAACACTTTGAATCGCCTATTTATAGTTTGCAAATTTGGCACAGGTTTTAGATCTTGGCAAAATCTAATTTGAGTTCTACGATCTCTCGCATCTAATGCGTTTGTTTATGATCAACATAAAAATCATGTTAGGATAATAAACTAAACGGGATCATAGTATTAAATAAGGAAATGTTCAAGATCCTCTTGTGTGTATAGCACTTAATGATCGTTTATACATGGACAATAGAAATGATTGAGCATGATCTATATTTACATACACTACTTTTAATTATTTTATCTTTAAAATGCGATCGTCACACATGTCCAATGCGGTTTCTATAAATGTAAATAGAATGGCTAATAAAAAACAAAGTATTTAGAACGCCATTTGGTTGTTGAGAGTAAATAGTGCAGTTAACTGATCCTGTAATTTAAACAAGCAAACAAGAAACTCTTTAAATACCAGTGGAAGTCAGAGGGTTGACATTTCTTCTTCCGGAATGCACCGGGTGTTTGAAAACAATGACGAAAATAGATCAATGCAACAAATAGCAAAAGTACCTGACGACGTGACTATTTCTGGACCAACTGCGATCAGGAGGAGGAATGCAAAAAGAAGCTGCTGTTGCCAATTCACTCTGGCATGTCTTTGCGAATAACAAACGTCCAATTTACTTTCAATAGCTGTAATTAAGGCATTTTGACTAGAAAGATCATTTCCGGCATTACTCGTTAATTTATCACATTTTAGATTACTATTTGCACACTTCTTTTGCTTAATATTTTTGCGTAATGGCAATTGCTGGCCTCTAATGGCGCCATCACATAAACATCTGAAAACACTCCAATTTATTTCACTTTGAACTATATCAATCATTTTGTTTAAGATTTCACAGCGATCGCGCGTAGCTCTTTAATTATCGATCATTAATACAGTAAATTTGCGCCATTTTTCCATCTACTCTCAATTTCACACTGTCACTTTTCTCTAATGGACAAGAAGCCATTTAGTGGGACGCGCGCGCATTTAATATTGGTCTTATCAAAACAACGAAATGGATGGATCTTCTCGCACAATGAATGATTGCTCACACTCCACACCAAACAAATTCTTCACCAAAAACCAGCTGTTAAATGCTTTGCCGAAATTCCTCCTCTCGGTCCACACACACAATTCTCCTCCTCTCCGTTTTTATTTTATATATATTTTATTATAATTCGGTTCGAGGACGTGTTAGAAAAACAATTTCGAAGAACAATAACGTTTTATTTTCGGATCTCACTCATCACCAATCGAAAATGACACAAATCTTTAAAAAATTCCCACTCTTTTATTTTGTCACTAAGTGATTCTAAAATTAGCTAAACAATTCAATATTATCTCCATTGCTGTGCGGTTATATTTTTCGCACATTGAACTTAGTTAATTTTTGCAAAATATACCATTCGTAACACTGATCTTATACGCTTAATTGTTCGTCCTAAACTCAGAATCTCTCGAAATAAATTCAACGATGTAGCCCAAGAGCTCGTTAGAATAGTAGGATTCTTATACACTTACTTCAAATAAATTATAATACAAACATTTTCCTCTAGATTCCTTGGGATAGTCTCAGCCTCGACCAACGGCTTTTTAGATTTCTCATGACTATTTGTTTTCAGTGAATTTTAATTCGCTAGAAATATAGGATTCGATCCCACGACCTGGCAGTCCTTGGCGCTAACCACTAGACTATATAGAAGAATAAAATAAAATATACACTTTAGTTTAATTATTGATGATTTCTCTTAAGTTTAAGTTTTTGTTATAGTTATTTATTAAATAAGTTCGATAGGAAGATGCTTTTTTAAACACAAATGTCCTTTAAAATAACGAGCGTACCGTGTGTGTTTTAAAGGCGAATGTGTATCGGCAGTGTTTTATACAAGACTTTTTGGAAAAAAAATTACCAAAATAAATAAGTTATATTTCTCATTTCCACTAATTAAAATTCCACATTCAAATGAGCTCACTATAGTAAGTACATGATATTAAAATAAAATCCTGAAAATTCAATAGCGGTGTAAGCAATATAAATCAAGTTATTGAATTTTTTAAAGTATATGTTTTTTTCAAAAATAAATGTAAATTTTATATTTATAAAATCAATTTTATATAAATCTTAACAGATTTAGCAGATAAATAAATAATAATTTGATATTATTTTTAAAATTATTATATAAGTAAAGCAGATATTTCATAAATTATAAAACATACGGATTTAAAACCTCTTATAAGCTTAGTTTTGAAGTTAACTATACATGTTATCTCATAAAATAACAAGAAATAAAAATGAATGAAAGTTATCTGTATAATATGTAATGGTTATCCTATTTAATGAGCTCGAGAAGCATTATGTTCGTAAATACCCTGCGAATACCACTAGAATGTGTTACGTATCGTGACAATACCACAGCCAACAACATAAAACGGGAAGCCATGTGTTTCTTAAGACTGCATATAATAAAAATCCCTAAAAATGTGATCGCGTATCATCACAATCTCTTTTACATACTGAAACACACAATTCTCGAAAGAGTGAGCTGGAAAATTTAAATTGAAAGCAAATAACTCTGCAAATTGTCTTTACCGAGAAACAAGTGGACCGGAGCATTTAATTACAATCCTCAGTTTGTGCCATTAATTGATCAAAAACATCATCTCGCGATCATCACCAGCCCAGCACCACTTGATTATTTCGTTTTTGACACTGCATTTAAATATGTAATTGATGGATGAGATGATCTCCTCATAATCATCATCTCATGTCATCATTAACACGTGTGGTGTTCCCTCCATATCATTTAAATATTATTCTAGATATTTATGGCTGTCATGGACGTATTGTTTAAGTCATCCAAACGATTTGTATACAATTTCGAAAATTAATCCGTAAAATGACGAAGTGGGTGTTTAGTGTTAATTTCGCTTTGAACTCGCGACTTCTGTTTATTATTATTGGAATCACTGTGTTTAATAAATGACGATGACATATACACCCTGATCTCGTACCAAAGTAAACGTAAAAAGAAGGCGCCAGTTGTATTTACTATATTAAAGGAAATGAGGCAAATATAAAAGGCATTTAATAATAGCGCGGATTTTGCAATAGAAAAATGCAAGTGCTAAAAATCGGAAGTAATCTATAATTAGAAGCTCGTAGTTTAAAAATGTTCAGGAATACGATTGTTTACTAATTAATGGTTCGTTTCATTTACGATTGGAGATGAAATTGTATTTTTGTTATAATGTGAAAATATTCGAGGAAAAATATTGAATTAAGTCGATAATTCTTACAATACATTAATAGCATTTTAAGTGATGTTTCATTTAGAAACCTTAAAAATAAACTTAAATATCTCGGATTACTTCACATATGTCAGAGATTTAGTCTACATCGGATCATTTTTACGACAGAATATTTATATTTTAGATATGGATTAAATTATTTAATATAACAAAAACAAATGATACAGAATATAAAGGAAAACTTATAAAACATAAGGGAAATATGGACAAAATGGCATATGGGGTGTTTGTGGATTTTGGCTATTTCTAGCTCGCATCTGACTGAGCTATCATATGACTCAAATGGCTTTGACTATCCTGCCAAAATTTGAACGCATTCAGTCCATGCGTCTTAGTGCCAGGGCCCTCAGAAATTTGTTCACCGTAACGAGTTTTTATTAACATTCAGTTCAATTGAGCACATTGGCAGTCTTACGCTAATTTACATATTATCCTGGTGCTTATTTTATCCTCAAGGATTCATCTTTGTCTTAAAATAAGATTTTCTAGAAATAGAATTCTATTTATATTTTTTTTTTAATTTTTTTTATTTCAAAATGACATATGGACAAAATAGCATATAATTTTGTTTCTGCTAAATTTTTCCAACAATTGGATATTAATTTGAATATATAGATAACCAAACATGATTACTGAATAATATGGCGTTGTTGTGTGCTACCCATAAAGAATTATGATCCAAAAACAAAACACCATGCCATTTTGTACATAATCCCCTACATGTAATTTTGCTTGTATGATCGATTTAGGGATACTGATTTCTTTACATCCACGGATGCGAATCTATTAAATTGTAAGTTAAAACATATTAAAAAGGAAACCTTTATAAGAGTGTTGAAATAACATAACATGTAGTAAGAAAATTTTTATCTACACATATATATTTTTAATGACAATATGAGCGTGTGGAGATTTCTGGTGGATGGTCTAGAGAAAAGACGGTTCATGGAGAGGATGATTGACACATGCCTGGGGTGACAGAGCCCGGAAGTAGTTTATTACGTAAATTTAGAACTTTAGAGCTAAACCTAAAAGCTGACTTTTTATTTTCATCTATATTTAGAGCAAATTCAATTGTTAAGCATAATTTAAACGAATCATACTATAATCAATGATTACAAACATTAATATAAATATACACTGTGTTTCATTTTTTCCATACAGCTATATCGTTTCATCCTTTTACGACAGGTTACTTATTTTATTACAATACACCAACAAGAGAGAGTTTGTAGTGATTTTTTTAGATTGAAATAGTTGATAATCTATTGTTCAATATATATAGCGCGTGGGTCACTATGTCATAGGGCAGCCAACTATCTTTGGAAGTTTAGAAACCCATATTTCGAATTATGAGAAAATAGTAAGAAGTTTTTAGTTCAAATAAAGTAATGATGGCTATCGAAAACTCTGCTCATTTTGCATCGTCGATGATAATGTGGGCACAATAGGACAGCTAATAAAGTCACCGTTACGAGTAATATTTTCGAATATAGAGGGTTTTTAGGCTATAACGCGACGTAGCTAACAAACAGCTCGACGTATTCCCAAACAAGTCAATTAAAGTAAAAATAATTTTAAATCGATTATTTACTAATCAACCCCAATTGTTAACTTAATTTTGGAGGTGGTTTTACCCTGGGCGAAGCCGTGGATAATCCAGGGAACGGAATTTGCGTCCACGGTACCTTTCTCCAACGCGGACGGCAATCACCTCAGGGTAGGTTGTCGTAATCCTTTACGTATCTTAAATATGTTAAAATGAAGAAAAAAAACATTTTGGATCGTCTCTTACATAAAGGTTCGTAAATTTTACAAAATTTCTTGTTTTGTAGAACATCGTGCTGTTCCTCAAACTAAGAAAGTTCCACGGATGCGAAACATCCTTAAATTATAAATATTTCATTTAATTAAAGATTTATACTGTCTACGATTAAAATCCGCGCTATAAATAAATTAAAACACGCATTTCTTCATTTGTCAGTTTATTTAGGTAAATATAGTAAATAAAACGTTTACAATTACATTTTCTGTAATTAACAAATGTTTATAATAGAATAACAAAGGTTTAAATGTATTGAATTATTAACTGATTGTTGATGTTTTTGATTTTAGAGATAAAATTTTTAGGTAGAAAAGGGGTAAAATGCTTGTAAAATTTGTCTCTCATTTAAACCGTATTTATAGTCGAGTAAAGTTAGTTATATATTTTGTGTGAAACATTTGAAACATCCTTTATCGATAAATTTGTCAAATTGCCTGGGCGCTATTTTAAAATATCATTTGTAATATATATTTTATATATAGAGCCATAGGTTTATATGCTTTGTAAGTAGTATATAATGTAATATTGTGTCAATGAATCATGATCCAACAATTTTCTTTACTTTCAATTTTTCGAAAATATCTTCTCACTGTCCGAATTTCCCAGACAAGATAGCTTAGTTTCGAAAAATTTTCGGAAATCACAGAGGAATTTCTAATGTACAATGGTTAGAAAATAACAAATAATAAAAAGCAGTAAGTAGATAAAATTATAAAAGGGTAAATTGCACATAATTCAATGATGACTGCAATTTCAAATATTAAAGAAGAACGAAATAAAATAATATTTAATACTACCCAAATTCAGTCGATAATCAACATATTTTCACCGCGATAACGTTAAAATCTCAATGATATTAGATAATAATAAGAAAACAATATTAAAAGTAACAAATTAAATTTGTCGAATGTGGAAATGAATCTCTACTGTACTATTTACAATAATGTAAGAAAATGGCAGAAAGCAACTTAAACGCAGGTAGTATTGCCGCCTGATTCGGGGGGATTGAAGAAATCCTTGCTCTTGGAGCACATTTCGCAAATTCGCCTAGAATCGGGGTTTAAAAATGTACAAAACCGACAGCTCCACTCATTTTTTGCTGTCGCTGGGTCTGCCTTTTGACTGGCTGTCGTCCTTCTCGCCGAATAATTGGAAGAAGTAGAGGGCTTACTCCTCTGCCCCGAATTATCCGACAATTGTCTTTGGTGTCCAGAAGAGGAAGGTTTCAGTGTCACATTGCCGCCTATTGAAGACGACTTTTGGTGTTGACTTACCACCACTTCTGGTCTTCTTCGATCACTTAATTCTGATTTGGCTGAGATTTGTTCTCGGATTTGTGCTGCTTCGTGTCTGGCCATAGTTTTAGACTTTTCCTTTGTACCATTACTGATCGATCGTCTACTTTCGGGTAACTCCTGTCCTGGAAGGTCTCTCAACACACTGTGATGAGCAGAAGTCCTTTTATCCCCGCCCTGTTGGTCCAGACTTTGATAAACGTAGTCCCAAGACTCTAGAGACCCCTTTCCATTCGGTTTAGAGTGTGGGGTATTTCTTGGCCTATTCTGATCCCCAAACAACTCCTCATAACTGTCAAAGTCAGAAGTTCGAGGCGTTTGTGTCTTTTGTCTCATCATTGGTCCGTCGATATCATCGCTCGAGGTCATCACCCCCTTTGGCGGATTGTAGGCGCAATCAAAGTCGATCAGTGGCTTTGGGTACGAGTTGCTATCACAGTGCTTGGGATGGTGGTCATAGCATTGCTGCTGTTGAATAGGAAAGCCATTATTCCCGTTGCCGTTGCTCGGCATAATTACACTGTGCTCGGGATTGACGTTGAACTGTGCTGAAATGCTGTACGGAAGCGGGTATCTATTTCCCGAGTAGTTGTACGCAGGGTGAAGCTGCTGTTGCTGCTGCTGGTGGCCGTACATTTGCCCGTTGTCCATTATTGGACCTGTTGAGTGCATTGCGGGATCGTAATACTGCTGCTTCTGATGAGGACCAACTCCTCCCCGTCCGTAGTTAGTCTCGTATGTTGCCTGATCGAGAGAATGCCGATGGTGATAGTGAAGCGCTGAAGGCGGTGCTCCCTTGTTCCCGTCATTCGCGTAGTGCTCCAGGGATTTAGAATGGGGCAGAGGAGGATTATGGTGGTGTGAAGAAGGTAGGGGAGGAGGCGGGGGATGGGGATGATGGTTGGGAGGGAGATAATCACAGACTGGTTGATGGTACGTCGGTTGCATTGGAACAGCACCAGGGTGCAGCAGACACTGTCCAACTGGAGGAGCAGCGTAGTAGTTGGACTGCTCGGGGTGGTAGTGGTGGTGTAGCACAGGGACGGGAGGGGGTGGAGGTGGAACTACGTACTGATGGCTGCACATCTGCGGACAGTAACCCACTCCGCCGCCACTTCCGTTGCACTGCGACACACTGTTGCTACTGCTGTGGTTGTTGTTGCTGGTGTAATAGGACGCGTCTGGAAATAAGTCGTTAATCAACGAGGCGTCAGTAACACAAGCGCAAAAACTACCGATCGCCGTCGCCGCCTTATCTCGCTGGTAGCATCTGTCCGGCTGAGTCATACTCTTTATTGCCTCCACCGTGTCTGTGACGCCGCCTAATGAAATTGAGAGGCAGTTATTAGATTCGCGTTTAAAATTATGCTTTTTAAAAAGAATTATGATAGGAAATCTTGTTTTAAGTAAAAATGTATAAGCTATTTGTAGGAATTTCATAAAAATAATATTACATTTATAATCAACGTAAAATTTCAATTAATGGATAGTATTGTTATACCTCTCTATATTATTTAGAATTCGCAATTACATTCTACTAATATTGATCATTTTAATTGTTTTAGAAATTATATGCACCGATGTGACTAATATGGGGTTTTCCAATTAGAGATTTAATTTTTATTTTGTAAAAAGCTTTTTAAATAAATCAATGGATCAGATCATCAACAAAACTATAAAATGTCTAATGCCCTCACAGTTACGCTTTCAGGAGCATATCCCTTTTATCAAAATACATATATTTCACCTGAGGTAAGATCTCTCATATGTTGAGCAATATATCAATCATTTATTTTTGTGGTTTCTGTTGGACTATTCAAATCAATAGATTTTTGCCTAAAAGAAGGATCTGTCTATCTATGTTTAGAAAAGATCTTCGAGTGGCCGATATAGTTGCGACTAAGGGAGAGAAAAGCCATAAAAGATCATAAAGCGGTAATAAAAGTGGCAGAACGCAAGAGTCCCTCATAAACACGGTAAAGAGAACAACTCTTTTTTTAAATAAAAATGGCCCATTAATTTGCACCCGCAAATAAATTTTTGGTACTAAGCAAAGCAAACGCTTTGCCCGCTCCTTTTTAAAAGAGCGCTGCCAGGACTTGCTGTAGGCGATTAAAAAAATCATTTTAATGCACGTTTATAGCTCTATGTAGGGCCCTTTCAAAAAAGAAATTTTACAAAGAGGCGTTTGAGGAATATGCAAACATAAATCCTGGTAGCAAGGTTGACTTGGGCTTTTACCAATTAACCGAACATCTCTTGCATGCTAATGAACTTAAGCAGAACCACCTTGTAGGGGTATTTCTACACCCCACATGTTTTCAGTTAAACAACCACTATATTACCTCATATAAATCCAATCTATTTACTCAAATCATTATAAACAGGAACAGAAAATATTAGTACTCTCTTGTTTAAAAAAAGGAAGTTTACATTTCACATAAATATTTGTTTAATAATCTAAGGTTATTGATTGATATATGACTATTCAAATAGACACGAATAGTCAATTATCATTTGTATTAAGATGATTATTGATAATTTGTTATTAACTCTAATTATTAAATGACAATCTAATTAAAGTTCAAATAAATGAAATTTACTATTATACTTGATAGTTTAACTATTTTTCTTACCAATATGCATTTCCCTGTATGTTAAAATATCGGTCCAAGAGCAGGCAATTTTCAGGGAAGCGGTCAGTTCTGAATAAATTTTATTCATTATTTTGCACTCCACATAGGCCTAAAAGAGATTAAAATTAACATAAGATGATAAGATTAAAAGGAATCCTTTTACCGTCATTGCGTCTCTGCTGACGTTCATAACTTGGTCTGGACAGATCTCTCCATCGAGGACCAGTGTGTGATTAGGTGCCTTTTTGTAGCCCATTGCGATAAACAGTTCTTCCGGGTCGATTAAATTGGACTTGATTTCGTGTATAAAGAACCCTGAATACACTTTAATGGCCCGGTATTCCTTTCGCCAAGGCTTTGTGAACAAATTGTTGGCGTACTGGCTGATTGACTCGAATCCGTTCAGCATTTTGACAATGGAAAAGTCCTTCATTCGGGTCACAGTCCTTTTGAACACTTGAAACGTTTCCGGGAGGAAGAATTTCCGATTGTGCGGCACCATACAAAGGAAGTTTTTTAGGAGACCTGAATTTGTAAAGAGAGATTTAAGTGAAAAGTTGAATTGAAATTTAAGTTTTGTATAACCTTCAAGAACTTGTTTCTCCTCGATCTTTTGCATTCCCTCCTCCAGCTCCAAGTAGGACCAGTGCACCTTGTACACATCCTGGTAGAGCTCCTTCAGCACGTGGTGCGGAGGGACAATGTCCGACATTTTCCCGAGTAATTGGAATTACTCTTTCCCTTCTCTAATTCCTCGTTCTAAAGCAGCTCATTATCATTTTGCGGTCGTCAACAAAGTCGCTCTGTAGTTCGCCTTCACTGAATCATTAGAACCAGCTCAGATTGCACTAATGACACTTAGTCCTCTGATAAGAAACTACTTGTTGCCCAGCTCTCTTCTACTGGCACAATTCTCGGACGATTGGAGAGGACCTGAGCAGCGAAATTGTATTTGCGGAAACTGAAACGAAAATCTATAAATAAGTCATTTCACTTCAACGGGGGCTATAAATACGAGAAGCTAAGTCGCGCGCTCACCTTATAGAAATTACTGTAAATTATAACTAAAGCAATGTTGTCTTTTTCTCATCTATTTTTTTGGCGAAAAACACTCCAATTTAAACGTTGAACGTTAATTTATGCGTGCAATTGAGTAAACCGTACACACACCAAATCGATGACTAATCAATTGTTTGGGAACAAACCGAGCCAAACGAAATTCGAGCCTTTTAAAAAAATTCCAGCAAAAACACTATAAATATCATCGAACGTAATAAGTGTCAACAGATCTTTCATTATTGTGACGTCATTTGTCCTACTAACAAACTTTGTTGTTGAATATTATTTTAAAATGTTTTCTTATTTTCATGATACAAATCTTGTAAAAAGAATAATAAGAGTTCTCATACAACACTATATAAAAATATTCATTATTTCTGATTGGCGGAATAATAATAAAAGATGTGTACAACAAAACCAATCACCATTAGGTTACTCCTTATTGTTATAAGGCATTTGTTGAAATCACATTGGAGTAAGCGAGACAAAATATCGGATCTCTCTCTCATTTCGCCCGTCTCTCTCGCACCTATAGCAAATACAACAACAAACGAAAAACAAAAATCCCATTGACAGCCAGAAACAAAATTTATTTTCATTGCAAAAAAAAATCTCGAGTGAATCAGAAGTGTCTCCACAGATAAAATCATCGCGAAAATAATAATAATATATAATATTATTCAGTGTTTAGTTAATTGTTGATAATTTAGCAATATTAAACAAACTATAGTCAATTCTATTTCGTACCTCAAAGTGGAAACAACAAAGTGTGTTTGCGTATTGTGATTGATAGACGGACTACTGTGATCTAAACAATAATAACTGTTGCTAATAACCATTCATTATATCGCAATCGGAATTAGAATGGAGGGGCCAACGAAAATATTGCTCAAAATTGCCGATCAGATTAAGAACTTGGCCCCAGAGTCGGACGTGATTTTTTTCGCGAAACAAGTCAACTATTTGAAAGACGATTTCAACAGAGCGATCTTCAACGAGGAGGACTACAGAGAGGCGCTGACCTACTTGAACGATCGCGCACTTAAGGACTCTGAGTTTGGCATCAACCTGGCCATTGTGCTCACCTCTTGGACCTTCCAGAATATGGACTTGTTAGGCCTCAAAACCCGGAATTTGGTGTTGCACTACCTTCAACACAATCACATGCGTACGTACTTATTTCTTTAATAACTGTATTACTTATGCCATAAATGCATATTTTATTAGTCCATAATTATTAATGGTAATTTATTGGTGGTTTTATTTCTGCAGAGCACATGGAATACAAGAAGGCAGATGTGGGCAAGTTTTACAACTCCATAGTGTTGATGGGGGAGTTTTACAATCGGCTGAAGGTCAACAATAATTCACCCGTTCTGATTCTGGGCCAGTCCCTGCTCGAGTTGCTGGAAAAAGAGTTAACATTGATTTTGGACAAGAAGGAGACACTAACAGCGGAATTCGGGAAATTGTTGCTCACCCTAATCACACAAAACGGCTCTCTTTTTAAAACACATCACGAGAAGCAGTTCACCGTCGTTCTGGACCAGATCAGGCGCTGTTTAATCGAAGTGCGTCGATGTTCCGACAAAACCAGGGCATTCCTTTTGATGTCCTTGGACATTTTCTATTGCAATTTCAACGGAGCTGTATTTAAAACGTTGCAAAGTGTGTACGCGAATTATTTAGTTAAAGAGTCAGAAACAGAGTCTCAGGAAGACCCCGAAGAACCTCCAGTAAATAAGCGCCAAAAGGTGGAAACTGTGGACCAAGTGGCGCAAACTGAGGTGGCCAGTTTTGATGTCTTTCGTGCTGGACCAATTGTTATCCCACCGAACGAGAGAATCAATCCAACCAGTCCCACCGAATCAACGACCTCCTCCTCAGTGCAAGTGGTTCCCACAGCTCCCAAGTCTGATTCAAACGAGTCAGGCGTAGTCGTAATGACAGCTACAAGTCCAGAAAAGACGTCACCTACCTCATCTCAAAGCACCAGTTCCTCGTCGCCAACAAAGTCAAAATCAAAAATTGATCAACGAATTAGAAGTGTTCGCATTGATAGAGTTTACCCAAACCCCGTTAAACGATCCCCCTCAAAGAATTCGGGATCTTCTTCCGAGGACGAAGTGGCGAAATTGAGTCGCGCCAATTTAATTGCCCACAATTTGGCAATGATGAAAGAGGGAGGTCACATCAATCGCATTAGAAATGGATATTTGGATAATATTCCTTCGACCTACGACATTGTCCCCTTCTCCTCTTCATCCCGGAGCAACGAGCTAAACGGCAGACACTCCTACAACGGCACGAGGAAGTCCAGTTCAGCAGCGTCTGTCAACAAGTACCTGATGGAGGAAAACATTGAGAATTTGACTTTCGATCCAGCCTACTTCGAGGATGAAATTCTACCTGCATCAGCGGCTAATCCTCATTCCCAGTCATTTTTACAGTTTTTAGAAAACAAATAATGGCATTCATAAAACAGGTACACAAATTGCCTCTTTTTATAATTGTAGCTGGTGCAAACTTTGTGTGACCATAATGAAAGTAGAAAAATTGTATCTAATGAAATCACAAAAATCTACCTGATGTTATTTTTATATAAAACTTATGATGAATTTGTTAGTTTTAAGAGAGATAGAGAGACAATTGTAAAGTTTTATTTACTGCGCGCTGATATTATAGATTGTATTTTATAGGAAAACAATATTTTTTAGTTCAAATTGTATATATTTATATCTTTATAATAAATAGTGCATGCTTTTTATATTAAATAAGTTTTTTAATTCGATACGAAATTGCATATTTTATTCACATTTTCTCATTTTCAGGACAATAACAATATTTAGGTATTTTAATTAGTAATCAGAACTTGTTGATGACGAAAACATGGAAATATTAAAAATACAAAACAATTGATAATAACAAAACGACGAATTAAATTGATAAAGGAGGAGTATCAAAAACAGTATAGCCCGCTTTTTTACTTTCTTTGTATATAATGAATATAACAAATACCGCTAATCTACAATCGATCGATCAATGTAATCATAATTGTTATCTTTCGCGCTCACACAATTACATACATCATACTCATTCACTCGCCATTTCTTTCTTCCGATAAAATGCATTGGAATAGTTATTATCTAATACAGAGCATAACCGAATCAATAAACTGCGCGGCAAACCGTTCATTTTGATTCACTCTCTGATGGATGTCGTCTTTGTTGTTTGAGCTAGGGGGCAACCAGGCGTTTCGACAATCGTTTTCTAAAGAAATCCGCCTAATTATACCATTATTACAGTTTTTTTTTATATATATAAATTTAAAAACATCATTTATACTCTGTCATTTTTTCTATGGAAAAAATTCCGCTTTAGCAATTATATTAGCATTTAGGTTAGAAAATGCCCAAGATAATATCCCTGGAAATTTACTTAATTATATTAGGCTCCTTGATGACTCAATAATCGGTCGGGATCTACCCTACTTTACAATTATTATCTCTCTAAATGACTTTCTTAAAATCAATCCCCCGAGGAGAGGCCATAAACTCCTGCTAGAGCAAATTGTTGAACTGACCCATCTGAAAGGGCAATAAAACAATAAAAAGCAATAAAATCAGTAGGCGGTCAATGCAAAAGGGTTAATCCGGATTTTACCAGAGAATGTCGCTGGTTCTCCTTCTCCATAACTACTTGGGTTTGTTGAGGCGTAAACTTTAAAACGGCCGCAATCACCTTCACTAAGGTATTGTTGTTGCCGTTTATATTGCCGGTCAAATACTGAAAAAGGGGTAATTAATCATTAATGGCAGTTACATGACTTTATGACTAATCCCTTACTTGAAACATTATATTCTTTAGGTACTCGAATTCGGTATTGGCTTGAATTCCTCCTTCGTGGTGATGCATGGTAACCTGAAATAGGTAAAGAGTTACAGTTATTTCTAAATATAAATTAATATTACTAGGGTCAAGATACACCTTATGTAATTTTTGAAATATTTTAATTTTTTATAATAAATTTGTAAATAAACTCGAAAGGTAATAAAGATTCAACATAAATTTGTATCATTATTTTTAAAAAATGTCTATACACAGAAGCTCCTTATTCGCGCTTCTCATATTCGCGGAATTTTTTAGGAAGATAACTCCCGCGAATAAGGAACTTTAAAACATTTCCCATAAATAAATTATTAATAAAACATTTATCTTACCAGTGTTTCATCCAATTGTCTGGACAATTTTTCATTAGCCAATTTAAGTCTCTCATTTGATTGTTCCAAGATCATGAAGTTTTCGCATTGTTGCTCCAAAAACAGATTTCGATTAGACACCTCTTGAACTTCATTTAAAATTTTCTGCAAGCGTTGTTCAATTTCTGTTTTATCAGCTAATACTTTATCATAATCTTCATCTGGGCGACACTTGTCCATGTCTGCTTTCAACGTTCTATTTTCATTGATTAGCTCTTCATGTTTCTCTTCCAAGATTATCAATTTCGCATTCAAATTCTGCTCCATATTATGAATTTTCAATTTCAATGTCTCATTTTCCTCCATCAATTCACTCAATTCACCGCTCTTGCTTGAATGCTCCAATGTTAATTGGGACTGTTTAATGACCGTTTCATTTAAATTGGTCTCCAACTCTTTAACACGATTTTTCAGATACTCATTAGCCGATGTTAATTCCTCAAATTGATTTTGTGACGTTTCCGCTTTTTTCAACTCCGCTTCCAGCTCTTTTAACCTAGACTGCTGCTCTTCATGTTCCTTGTCTCTTTTCGATATCGATTGGGTCAATTCCTTTTCCTGTTTACTCAAGTCTTGATTGAGATCCGTAATTATTATTTGCTTGGCACTAATTTCAGATTTCAACTCCTTGTTATCATCGGTTAATTTGTCTAATTGCGTTTTATGGGTGGCTTTCATTTCGGCGAGTTCCGATTTTACTTTATTTAATTCCACATTTATGTCGCTCAGTTCCGAATTTTTATCAGCCATTAGACAATCAAATTTACTTTTTTGCTCTTGCAAATTGGACATTTCATTTTCGGCAAAATTGTACTTTTCTTTAGTCTCTTTGAGAAGCGCTTCCCTTGTTTGTGTGTCTTCTTTTAATTTATTTAAATCAGTTTCCAATTGCTTTACTGAGGTATTTAAGTATTCATTTTCCACTTTGACATCCTCATAGTCCTTCAGTTTCTTCTCTATTTCTGACAGTTTAGTTGCAGAATCTGACGAAATTTTATTGGATTCCATCTCCATTTGAGTTAGTCGTTTACGTTTCTTTTCAATTTCTTCTGCCATTTCCTCTTTCGACTTCTTGAGTTCGTTTATTTGGGTTGATAATGATTCTTTTGAATTTTCTAATAAATTCTTCTCCTCCAATATATTGTTATTTTCTTTCTTTACTCTGTATATTTCTTCATTTACTTTAGAAATCTCCTCCTTTAATAAAGTAATTTGATTTACTGTTTCATCCAATTTAGTTTGTAGTGATTTATTCGTGTCTAAGACACATAGCTTTTCCTTATCCTTAACTTCAAGCTCATCTTGACTAGATCTCAATTCTTGTTCCAATTTTTCCTTAATCATAAGAAAATTAGTATTTTCGTTTAAGCACTCCTTAAGTTTGCTCTCCAACTCATTGATCTGACCGGATGAAGTCTCCTTTAAACTATCATAATCAACTCGAAGCTTTTGCAGTTCTTCGTTTATTGCATTTTTATCACGTTTTGTTTTACTTTCACTCTCCTTTACTGTTTTATGCAGCTTGTTGTTATTTTCTTCTAAAAGACCGTTCTTTTCAAGTAATTGACTATTTTCAGATTGAATTTCTTGCAATTGTTGTTCAATTTTCTTTATTTTATTTTGCAATTTCGATTCCTTTTCTATCCTTGACTTGATTTCATTATTCTGTAAATTGTCAATCTTTTCTTCTAATTCCCGCTTTTCGTTTTCTAATCCACTGTGCGAATGTTTTACCTCTTTCAATTGCTCCTCCAATCGACCAATTTCAGTTAAAATATTGGTCACTTGGGATTGAAGTTCACTTTTGTCTCGAATCTCCTTTTCTAACGTTTTCTCAAGATCCCTTTTCTCGTTCTTAATCGTTTCTAATTTCGTTTTAATCGTATTCATTTCTTTATTCTTGTTAGCTACCTGAGATTTTGAGCTCTGAATTTCGGATTCCAATTTCTTAATTGTCTCATTTAAGGTCACTTTTTCCTTATTCAGTCCGTCCAAATCACTCTGTTTCGATCGTAGCTTATTTTCCAGTTCCTCAAGTGAATTTTTCATGGAATCTTGCATGGATTGAATCGCTTCGGATTCCGACTTTTCATTGATAACATTAATCATTTTGATTTCCTCTGTCAACTTTGCATTTTCGGTTTTCACAGTGTCAATATTTTGTTTTAACGCATCAGATTCTGTACGTAGAGATTTAATGTTATCCTCCAATTCAGTTTGTGTTGTCTTTAATCTCTCTAAATCATCTTCCAATTGCTTACAATTTTCTTGGACTTTATTCTTCTCGATTTCAAGTTCATTTTTATCTTTTACTAATTGCTCATTCTGTAATGAAAGATTGGAAATGTCCTTTTCAAACTTGGAGCAATTATCTCTTAGTTTAGAATTCTCTTCTTCAATCTTTTTAAGTTTTGCCAAACTCTGTTCCATTTCATCGCATTTGTTTTTCATTTGTGACTGGAGTTCTTTAAATTCGTTTTCAATACCACTGTTTGTCTTTATTTTTAGACCCAATTCATCAAACTCCAATTTCATATCATCAATTATTTTTGATTGAGCTTCTACCTTGAGGTGGAACTCTTCCTTTTTCTTGATTGCCTCTTTCATATCCACTTCCATTTTACTCAATTCCTCTTTAAGTTTGATTTTAGCCGACTCAAGTTCGTTTAGTTTCGATTCCTTATCATGTTTAATACTCTCGTATTCTAAAAGCTGACTTTCTAAATAAGCAATTCTTGCTTTTTGAGTCTCTGTATCTTTGCCAAATTGATTTTGAAGTTTTTCTAAGTCTTGGATTCGAGACCGAAGAGTTTTAACTTCCTCTTCTTTGACATCCAACTCTGAATGAATTCTCATCTTATCTTCTGCTAACTGAATTGTGTTTTCTTCCTCTCGATTTTGGAGTTCTTTAATTGTTCCATTTGATTCTTCTATTGTTTTTGAAAGCTGTCTGATTTTATCCTCCAGTTCTTGTATCTTTTTATTAAGCTCTTCAATATTGTTTTTATCTTCCACCATTTGCGTTTTATATTTTTCATTATCTTTTTCGAGACTTTCAATTTTGGTTTCAATTTCCTGGTGATTTTCTGTTGAATTGTTGTCTAGCGCAGATTCATTTGCGTCGGACAAATCAACTAAAAGAGCTCCTGTCTCCGGTTCAATAATTGCATCTAATTTGTCTTTATCGTGTGATTCTTGATCATTGTTTTCTCCAACTAGAGATAATTTACTATTAAGGGTTTTTATAACGCATTGCATTTCGTCCATTTCTAGCCGTAGGGCATTCTCCAAATGAGCCTTCGCCTGCTGCTCTAATGTACACTGTTCCCGCAGTTCACTTATCCTTCGAAGAGCTTTATCTTGTGTTTCCACCAGAACGGATCGAGCCTTGTTGTTGTCCCGCTCCAAGTCACGATACCGTTTTGCGATTTCCGTGTATCGATTTCTGTACTTTTGATATCGATCCAGGGCCTTTTTATAAGCTGCATGTAGCTGCTCTTTTGAAATCGCCTCCAATTGGCTACTGGTGGCTGTCGAAGACATGTCTTCGAATTCACTGGCTGAAGCATCCATATCCGATTGTAGGTGGTAAACCTGAAACAAAATTCAAATATCAGATTATTAAAACAAATTATGAGAAAATAGTTTCTTAGAAAATATAAGTAATTTTATTTGATCAACCTTGATTCGATTAAAAACTTAATTTAAGATATGATTTTTTTAAATTATTATACGCAACAGTACGGTATGACGTACTTTGCCAGTCAAGTAAATGAGACTGGTAAAAGGCCATTATCTACAAGTTTGCGTACAACATTTTGTGCAATTCCTATATAATCTTAATCATAAATAACAACTAGTAACATGTTTTGAATAACACTGACAATGTTCAAATTAGAACTTTACCGCACTAGGGGTTTTTACCAAATTGAATTGCACAACTATATTGTCATTACTGATTTATTTATTTTATAATAAAATGATTAATAAAAACGGTAAGTTAATGTTTAATTTTTTAACTTGATTAACACAAATTAATAATTAAAAGAAATATCTAAAATTGGATCAATGTTTTATGATATACGAAAGAAATAAAAATACTCACAGCCGGTGAGTCGTAGGACGGAAGTCGAAAGGATACATCGCTGGCCATAGACGAATTGGAGAGTCGCCTTTGATGACCAGGTCTGTTCTGCGAGTTGGGTGGAGAAAGTCCATTGTTTAGAGTGTTTGCTTTTGGCGGCGTGACGTCATTTGTCGGTATCTTTGGCTTGGCTCCTCTAGAAGGTGAATTCTGTGGTGTATCTATAATGACACATATAAGAGGCCATTAGGTAATTGGAATCAGATTCTTATCAATAAACCCTTATTCTGAGTACCTTCTTCTGTTATACTAAAAAACTGTTCGCTGGAAATCTCTGAATTGTTGCTGGACGTAGAACTGACTGCAGCCTAGTTGGGAAGAATAGTCATAGCATTAGTACTTGTAGTTTAAAGGGAATATACGGATAATTGATAATCGAATAGGTGTGTCAACAATTGGAATAATACCTGTGTAATTTGAGCAATCTGTTGAATCGTCGCGTTCTGCTTCACCTCCTCGGCAATCTTGTCTTTTAGCTTCTTAAACATGGTGGCGATAAGGCTACTTATCTAACAGCACAACAAATTCCTTACACGAAAAACATAAAAATTACAAAATATTTCTACGTGTATTGACAGATGATTTCAAATTACAACAACACAACACGCCAAATGTCAAAAGAGGTGTTTGTGTGTGTAAAACGTTTGGAAAACGCAATTTAGTTTTTTCCTTAAATCTCCCTTTTGATAGTGAAAAACTGATATAGGACTGTCATATTGGTTAGGATATAGCAATATCGTGTAAGTGAAATAAGGTTTACACTTAAAAATAAGTTTCTGTAAGAGAAAATTGATTTTAAAAAGCGGCTTTATCGTTTGTCTATTTCCCTATTTATTTCTATAAAGCAATGATTCTGCTTCCAAGTAAAGCTGTAATTTTCCTTTGTAACACCATCTTAATTATATTTATAATAATATCAATCTAAATATTTATTGAAATAAGTCAATAAAAATAAAACGAATTCTAACCTCTTTTGTGAAAACAGGAAAAATGGCGATTCCGCCATATATGATTCCCCCGAATCCCTGGGCAGCCCAGCTCATGGCCCAACAACAAGCCTATGCAGCTGCTCAGGCTCAGCAGGCCTATCAAATGCACACCGCAGCCCAGATTCAGCAAATTCCACCGGGAATGCCGCAGAATAACGGAATGGGAAATATTCCTCCACCGAAGCCAGACATCATGACTGACGACAAACTCCAGGAGAAGTCCTTAAAGTGGCAACAGTTACAGTCTAAGCGGTTCGCTGAAAAAAGGAAATTCGGTTTCGTAGACGCCCAAAAAGAGGATATGCCTCCGGAACACATCAGAAAAATTATCCGGGACCATGGAGATATGACCAGTAGAAAATACAGACACGACAAACGAGTCTATCTAGGTGCTTTGAAGTATATGCCCCATGCAGTGATGAAACTTCTTGAGAACATGCCAATGCCATGGGAACAGATTCGGGATGTTCCCGTTCTCTACCACATTACTGGAGCAATTACTTTTGTGAACGAAATTCCATGGGTTATCGAACCAGTATACATCGCCCAGTGGGGGTAAGAAATATTTTTATAATTAAAAGTGGATTTATTTTTAACGAAAAAAAACTTCTGGTAAAATTTAAAAATAGAATTTCATTAAAATCTTAAGTTATTCCTTATCCAATATTTTTATCATAGCTCTTATAACTGAATATAGTACTAAACTCCAATTAGTAAACTTTCATTATATAATTAATATAGCTTTTGTTCTTCTATTGCTCAACAGTACCATGTGGATTATGATGAGAAGAGAAAAGAGAGACAGACGGCACTTTAAAAGAATGCGTTTTCCTCCATTTGATGACGAGGAACCGCCTCTAGATTATGCTGACAACGTGTTGGATGTAGAACCTTTGGAGGCAATCCAAATTGAATTGGATTCTGAAGAAGACGGCAGCGTCCATAAATGGTTCTATGATCACAAGCCATTGTTAGGTTCGATGTAAGTGTTTTAAAATTAAATAGTTTTTTCCGAACTTTTTTAAAATATCTTTTTTGATTGTAGTCATGTAAATGGATCAACCTATAGAAAGTGGAATTTGAGCCTGCCCCAAATGGCTACTTTGTACCGTCTTGCAAATCAGCTTCTTACAGACTTAGTCGATGAGAACTTCTTCTACCTGTTCGATCCTAAGAGCTTCTTCACGGCAAAAGCGTTAAATATGGCAATTCCTGGAGGGCCAAAATTCGAACCACTAATCAAAGACCACAATGTTGGAGATGAAGACTGGAACGAATTTAATGACATTAACAAAATTATCATCAGGCAACCGATCAGAACAGAGTATAGAATTGCGTTTCCCTATCTATACAATAACATGCCTCATTTCGTACATCTCTCTTGGTAAGTTTGTCCCATTTATAAAACCATGCCAGTTTCATAAAGTTAATAATACAAGAATATTATTAATGTGCTGTTTTTGGCTAAATTAATAATCCATCTTTGTTTACTATTTGCGATAATTTCTTTTAACTTGTGTGAAAATGTTAGTTGTAAAACGAAGATAGTTTGCAATTGCTAAACTTCACATACATTTTTCAAAATATTCTTTCATTAATAACCATGATCTTAATATTTTTTACTTCTGTCTCTTTAGAAGAAATTTAATTTTGAATAATATATTATTCTAGGTATCATGCACCAAATGTTGTATTTATCAAAACGGAAGATCCTGATTTGCCTGCATTTTATTTCGATCCACTGATTAATCCGATTTCCCATCGCCACGGAGTCAAGGTTCCTATTCTATTAGTTATAAATATAAGAACAGAAAATAATGTATTTCTTTTCGTTTCAGTACGTAGAACCTCTTCCAGAAGATGATGAAGAGTTCACTTTGCCAGAAGAAGTGCAACCGTTTTTGCAGGATACACCATTGTACACAGATAATACGGCAAATGGAATCTCACTGCTGTGGGCGCCCAGGCCGTTTAATATGCGTTCAGGACGAGCCAGGCGGGCCATTGATATTCCCTTAGTAAAGGGGTGGTATAAGGAGCATTGTCCTCCAGGTCATCCCGTTAAAGTTCGAGTCAGTTATCAGAAATTGCTAAAGTATTACGTGTTGAATGCTTTGAAACATCGTCGACCCAAGCCTCAAAAGAAGAGGTACCTGTTCAGGTCTTTTAAGGCGACTAAATTCTTCCAGACAACGACCCTGGATTGGGTAGAAGCGGGATTACAAGTTTGTCGTCAGGGATATAACATGCTTAATCTTCTGATTCATCGTAAAAATTTGAACTATCTTCATCTGGATTATAATTTTAATTTAAAACCGGTCAAAACGTTGACCACAAAGGAAAGGAAGAAGTCTCGTTTCGGAAACGCTTTCCATTTGTGCAGAGAAATTCTGAGACTAACAAAATTGATTATAGATTCCCATGTTCAGTATAGATTGAACAATGTGGATGCTTTCCAATTGGCAGATGGACTTCAGTACATTTTCGCTCACGTTGGTCAATTGACAGGAATGTACAGATACAAATACAAGTTGATGAGACAGATTCGAATGTGTAAAGATTTGAAGCATTTAGTTTATTATCGGTTCAACACGGGACCGGTGGGAAAAGGTCCTGGTTGTGGATTTTGGGCTCCGGGATGGCGAGTTTGGCTCTTCTTCATGAGGGGAATCACTCCTCTTTTAGAAAGATGGTTGGGTAACTTACTGTCGAGACAGTTCGAAGGAAGACACTCCAAAGGTGTGGCTAAAACTGTGACGAAACAAAGAGTGGAGTCTCACTTTGATTTGGAATTGAGGGCTTCTGTAATGCACGACATTGTAGACATGATGCCGGAAGGAATTAAACAGAATAAAGCCAGGACCATTTTGCAGCACTTGTCAGAAGCTTGGCGTTGCTGGAAGGCAAATATTCCATGGAAAGTTCCAGGATTGCCAATTCCAATTGAGAATATGATCTTGAGGTATGTGAAAATGAAGGCAGATTGGTGGACAAACACAGCTCATTACAACAGGGAGCGAATTCGACGAGGAGCAACAGTAGATAAAACTGTTTGTAAAAAGAATTTGGGACGATTGACGAGATTGTATTTGAAGGCCGAACAAGAGAGACAACACAATTACCTCAAAGACGGTCCCTACATTTCTCCTGAAGAAGCTGTGGCTATTTATACTACCACTGTGCATTGGTTAGAATCCCGTCGGTTCGCTCCAATTCCATTCCCGCCGCTCTCCTACAAGCATGACACAAAATTGCTGATCCTAGCCCTGGAAAGACTTAAAGAAGCGTACAGTGTCAAGTCCAGGTTGAATCAAAGCCAGAGAGAGGAGTTGGGATTGATTGAACAAGCGTATGATAATCCACACGAAGCGTTATCTAGAATTAAACGTCATCTATTGACCCAAAGAGCGTTCAAAGAAGTAGGAATTGAATTCATGGATCTCTACAGTCACCTAATTCCTGTCTACGAAGTGGAGCCATTGGAGAAAATTACTGATGCCTATTTGGATCAATATTTATGGTATGAGGCAGACAAACGAAGGCTATTTCCACCATGGGTCAAGCCCAGTGATACAGAACCACCACCGTTGCTGGTCTATAAATGGTGCCAAGGTGAGATATTTCTTTCTTATTAATGATATTTAGGTATTAGTTTAATTAATGAAGTTCCAAGAAATTGTATGGCGGTCGTGTGCTTTGTAGCAATGAGGCTTATAATAGAATGCCCCCTTGTTACAAACCTCACGGTTGAGATGCAATCAATCATCAATTTTGGAATTTACAGAATAATGTGGTAAAAGAGCAGTTAAAGATTTTTTAGAAACAGAATATACTTAGGATATTTTATTATTTAATTTAAAAAAGATGATTAAAATGATTTTTTTCTATTTTAGGTGTCAATAACCTCCATGAGGTTTGGGACGTATCAGAAGGAGAATGCAATGTTCTTTTAGAGTCCAAATTTGAGAAGCTGTATGAGAAAATCGATTTAACACTGTTGAACAGATTGTTGCGTTTGATTGTGGACCACAACATTGCAGATTATATGACGGCCAAGAACAACGTTGTGATAAATTATAAGGACATGAATCACACAAACAGTTACGGAATTATTCGGGGACTTCAATTTGCCTCTTTTGTGGCCCAATATTACGGTTTGGTTTTGGACTTGTTGGTGTTGGGTTTGCAAAGAGCCAGTGAAATGGCGGGACCACCTCAAATGCCCAACGATTTCCTAACTTTCCAGGACACTGCCACAGAGGGCAGTCATCCTATTCGATTGTATTGCCGCTATGTGGATAGAATTCATTTATTCTTCAGATTCACGGCCGAAGAAGCCCGAGATTTGATTCAGAGATATTTGACAGAACATCCAGATCCTAATAATGAGAACATTGTTGGATATAACAATAAGAAATGTTGGCCAAGAGATGCCCGAATGCGTCTTATGAAGCATGACGTAAACTTGGGAAGGGCTGTGTTCTGGGATATAAAGAATCGCCTTCCCAGATCGGTAACGACGGTCCAGTGGGAAAATACGTTTGTCTCCGTCTATTCGAAAGACAATCCCAATTTATTGTTTAACATGAGTGGATTTGAGTGCAGAATTTTGCCAAAAGTGAGTTCAAGTTTAATTATTTCATTTTATAACTAAAACCATCTTTATAATAATTTTTTAAACTATTTGTAAACATTTATTTACCCAAAAATAATAGATTCTTATCAATTTCTTTACAGTGTCGTATACAAAATGAGGAATTCACAAATCGTGATGGTGTGTGGAATTTGCAAAATGAAGTTACTAAAGAAAGGACAGCCCAGTGTTTCTTGAGGGTGGACGATGAATCCTTGGGAAGGTTCCACAATCGGGTTAGGCAAATTTTAATGGCATCCGGTTCGACTACATTCACCAAGATTGTAAATAAATGGAATACAGCCCTAATTGGGTTGATGACCTACTTCAGAGAGGCCGTAGTTAATACGCAGGAGCTATTGGATTTATTAGTGAAATGTGAAAATAAAATTCAAACCCGAATCAAAATTGGATTGAATTCGAAAATGCCTTCCCGTTTCCCGCCCGTCGTTTTCTACACACCGAAAGAGTTGGGAGGATTGGGAATGTTGAGCATGGGACACGTTTTGATTCCTCAGTCCGATTTAAGATGGTCCAAACAGACAGATGTGGGAATTACACATTTCCGATCAGGTAAATCTTTTAGTTTTATTTTCTTTGAGAATTAAATTCAATATGAATCGGATTTACATTAATTCGTTTTTGATTTGTATTCATTATAAATCGTTAAAGAGAATATCTTCCGATTCAAAACCAATTATACTAATTTTTTTCACTTAATTTTTAGGAATGTCTCACGACGAGGATCAGCTGATTCCCAATTTATATAGATATATCCAGCCTTGGGAGGCTGAGTTTATTGATTCTCAAAGAGTGTGGGCTGAATATGCATTGAAGAGGCAAGAAGCCAACGCCCAAAATCGTAGACTGACTTTGGAAGACTTGGAGGACAGTTGGGATCGCGGAATACCTAGAATTAACACCCTCTTCCAGAAGGACAGACACACTTTGGCTTATGACAAGGGATGGAGAATTCGAACTGAATTCAAACAGTATCAAGTTTTGAAACAGAATCCCTTCTGGTGGACTCACCAGAGGCACGACGGAAAATTGTGGAACCTAAACAATTACCGTACAGATATGATTCAAGCTCTGGGAGGAGTGGAAGGTATTCTTGAGCATACATTATTTAAGGGAACTTACTTCCCAACATGGGAAGGTCTTTTCTGGGAGAAAGCGTCCGGTTTCGAAGAGTCGATGAAGTACAAAAAGCTTACCAATGCCCAGAGATCTGGTTTGAATCAGATTCCCAATCGAAGATTCACTCTCTGGTGGTCACCGACAATCAATCGAGCCAATGTCTATGTTGGTTTCCAGGTGCAACTCGATTTGACCGGTATTTTCATGCACGGTAAAATTCCCACTTTGAAGATTTCTTTGATCCAAATTTTCCGAGCCCATTTATGGCAGAAGATCCACGAGTCTATTGTCATGGACTTGTGTCAAGTATTTGATCAAGAGTTAGATGCTCTGGAAATAGAAACAGTGCAGAAGGAGACAATTCATCCCAGGAAGTCTTATAAAATGAATTCGTCGTGTGCTGATATTTTGCTGTTCCCTGCTTACAAATGGAATGTATCAAGACCGTCGCTTCTGGCAGATACAAAGGATACCATGGACAATACAACAACACAAAAATACTGGCTTGATGTTCAGCTAAGGTGGGGAGATTATGATTCTCATGATATTGAACGATATGCTAGAGCAAAATTTTTGGATTACACAACTGATAACATGTCCATTTACCCTTCACCAACTGGAGTGTTAATCGCTATTGATTTAGCCTATAATCTGCATTCAGCCTATGGAAACTGGTTCCCTGGATGTAAACCGTTGATCCAACAAGCTATGGCTAAAATCATGAAAGCCAATCCTGCTCTTTATGTGTTAAGAGAACGTATCCGAAAAGCTCTTCAATTGTACAGTTCTGAGCCAACAGAACCGTATCTTTCCTCACAAAACTACGGAGAGTTGTTCTCTAATCAAATTATCTGGTTCGTGGATGACACAAATGTGTATCGAGTCACAATTCACAAGACCTTTGAGGGAAATTTAACAACAAAACCGATAAACGGAGCCATTTTTATTTTCAATCCCCGAACTGGACAGTTGTTCCTTAAAATTATTCACACATCCGTATGGGCGGGACAGAAACGTCTAGGACAGCTTGCGAAGTGGAAAACAGCCGAAGAAGTTGCTGCATTGATTCGATCTCTACCCGTTGAAGAACAGCCCAAACAGATTATTGTGACAAGAAAAGGAATGTTGGATCCACTTGAAGTGCATTTATTAGATTTCCCCAATATCGTAATCAAGGGATCGGAGCTGCAATTGCCATTCCAGGTAAATATCTTTATTCCTGTTTTAAATATATTGTTTAAAATGAATTATTTAATTAATCTATTTGGATTTATTTTATTTTAGGCCTGTCTTAAAGTAGAGAAGTTCGGAGACTTGATCCTGAAAGCCACAGAACCACAAATGGTTCTCTTTAATTTATATGACGACTGGTTGAAGACAATTTCCTCATATACCGCCTTCTCCCGATTGA
Source organism: Clogmia albipunctata (assembly GCA_001014945.1). Classification (NCBI taxonomy): domain Eukaryota; kingdom Metazoa; phylum Arthropoda; class Insecta; order Diptera; family Psychodidae; genus Clogmia; species Clogmia albipunctata. The sequence continues at coordinate 28,081 of JXOV01014910.1, forward strand.
TCCTCATTTTGAGAGCTCTTCACGTGAACACAGAACGAACTAAAGTGATTTTGAAGCCGGACAAAACAACTATCACAGAAGCGCATCATATCTGGCCAACATTGACTGATGAGGAATGGATTAAAGTGGAAGTTCAGCTGAAGGATTTAATTTTGGCGGATTATGGAAAGAAGAACAACGTAAATGTTGCATCGTTGACTCAGTCTGAAATTCGAGATATTATTTTGGGTATGGAAATTTCAGCACCATCAGCCCAGAGGCAGCAAATTGCTGAGATTGAGAAGCAGACAAAAGAGCAGAGCCAGTTGACGGCGACAACAACGAGGACTACAAACAAACACGGAGATGAAATTATCACTTCAACTACATCGAATTATGAAACACAGACCTTTAGTTCCAAGACAGAGTGGCGAGTTCGAGCCATTTCGTCCACTAATCTTCACCTCAGGACAAATCACATTTATGTTAGTTCAGATGATATCAAAGAGACAGGTTACACATACATTTTGCCCAAGAATGTTTTGAAGAAGTTTGTAACCATTTCCGATCTTCGAGCTCAGATTGCTGGATATTTGTATGGAGTGTCTCCTCCTGATAATCCCCAAGTGAAGGAAATTAGGTGCATTGTGATGCCTCCTCAATGGGGTACTCATCAGACGATCAATCTTCCCAATCAGTTACCGTCACATCAATATTTGAAGGACATGGAACCGTTGGGATGGATTCATACCCAGCCCAATGAATTGCCTCAACTATCGCCTCAAGATATAACGACTCATGCGAAAATTATGTCTGAAAACCCGACATGGGATGGGGAAAAGACTATAATAATTACGTGTTCCTTCACGCCAGGCTCTTGTTCCCTGACTGCTTACAAATTGACACCATCCGGATTTGAGTGGGGTTCGAAGAATACAGACAAGGGCAATAATCCCAAGGGATATCTGCCTAGTCACTACGAGAGAGTTCAAATGCTGCTGTCTAACAAATTCTTAGGATACTTTATGGTACCAGCCCAAGGCAGTTGGAATTATAACTTTATGGGCGTTCGTCACGATCCAAACATGAAGTACGAGCTCCAGTTGGCCAATCCCAAGGAGTTTTATCATGAAGTCCATAGACCATCGCATTTCCTCTTGTTCTCCAACTTGGAGGATGGAGGCGATGGAGCGGGAGCTGATCGTGAGGACTTATTCAATTAAAACTAATAATTGTAAAAGATTCGATTAAGTGTATTTGTATTGGATTATAATAAAAATTACTTTTAGGAATTAAATTATATTGTGGTTTTATTATTATTTCTTAAACGATAATAGTTATTTAAACAACTTATGAGGAAAGTGGGTCATAATTAAACACGAGTGAATTTCTAGAAAACGAATGAAATGAATTTTGTACAAGGTTTCTTTCTAAATATACAATTTCCATAGTACCATCCTCATATGCTACTAAGACAAAATTATAATTTAGTAGATTTTTTTTTCAAAAGTATTTTGTGTATTTACGCTATTTGTGTTTGCGAGTACAGAATAATGTATAATTACTTATGAAGGACTTTAGTAGAGAGGGCTAGTGTTTCCTCTATAAAGTCTTTTATATTTACTAAAATATAAAGATTTTTCATTACAAAAACCCGCTTACGAGCTTCCACTGTATATATAAAATAAATGGTAAATTATTCGTAATAAATTGTAACCATTTTCAAGAGTTATGCAAAATCGTAGAACCTCTTTGAATTTCTTATTTAAATTTCTCTTTCCATGTTTTTTTAACTAACGTTTACAGTGAAGCTTTGATTTGTTTGAATATGAAGTTTGTGACGTCACGTATTTCTGACAATCATCAGGTATTCGTTCTGTTGATGTTTATTTCGTCAGTCGTCAGTGTTTTTAATCCAATTTGATCATGGCACTGCTTAAAATTGGAAGGAATTTGAAAGTGTGTAACTTGTGTCCTAGTTTCCGATCCTATAGCACTAGTGGGAAGCATAAAATATGCATTGTTGGCGCTGGACCGGCTGGATTCTACGCTGCCCAGCACATTGTGAAGAAATTACCTGATTGCCAGGTGGATATTCTCGACAAACTGCCCGTTCCTTTTGGGCTGGTACGATTTGGAGTAGCTCCAGACCACCCAGAAGTGAAGAACGTGATAAATACATTTACGAAAACAGCCCAGAATCCAAATGTGAACTTCTTCGGGAATGTCAGTTTGGGCAGAGATTGCAGCTTGGCCCAGTTACGAGATTTATACCATTGCGTGTTGCTGACCTATGGTGCGGAAAAAGACAAAAAACTGAATCTGCCCAATGAAGATAAACTGAGGAATGTGATTTCCGCTAGAGAATTTGTGGCATTTTACAATGGTCTGCCGGGCGCAGAAAGTTTACAAGTGGACTTAAGCGGGGAGAATGTCTCAATAATTGGGCAAGGAAATGTGGCCGTCGATGTTGCCAGGATCCTCTTGTCACCAATAGAATTACTGACCAAAACAGATATCACGGAATATGCCTTAAATGCATTGAGATGCAGTAAAGTGAAAAGGGTCAATCTTATTGGAAGAAGAGGTAATTTAATGTGTTTATCTTATATTTTATACTGATATATTATCAATTAGCTGATAAATATTGAAGCATATTCCAAAAATAGAATTTCAGAGAGATATCTTTATTATGATATTTGTTTTATTAAGGTTATAACAGTGATGGGCAAACTTTTCAAGAGGAGGGCCGGATAACATACTAAAATATCTCGGCGAGCCGGATAAAACACACAATTGTTTTGGCGAATCGGAAAAAATTGAAAAAGAGCAAATAATTTTATATATGACAATTTTTTCATTTTTATATTCCTCAGTATTATATGCTTAAACGTCGTACTTAAAAATTGCACCCATCATAACTGGGTTATAAGATTGATTTAAATTGTAATTTATTTTTGCTTTATACAATTCTATTGAAAAATCAGTATCATTTTAGTTACCAATGTTTCCTCTATAAAGTCCTTCATGATTACACAGTGTTTAGTTATACATTATTCAATATCCGCAGACAATAACAAATTGTGTAAATATACAAAATTACTACTTCCTATCAATAGTCAATTACTAAAAATTACAATTTTAGCTTGGAAGAAAAATTAAATTGTGTCTACAAAATTATGAAAAGGGTTTGATATATTAAATAATTTAAATTGGCAGCCATTAAATGACAAACTGATTTTTTTAAATGTTGATTTTGATTTCTAACGTGGTTTAAATGATTATAATGATACCAAGTGAATATTAGTCACAGTGCATGTTTTATTTTAATGAAATATGGAAAAATTGAAATCGAAATTTCTATTCGCTTGATATCTACTTTCCTTAATTGTGTGTGTTTAGTCTTAATTTAATATTTAGCTAATAAATAGCAAATAAATATGTGAATTGTATAAAATTATACAAAAAACTTGTTGAATAAACGCTAAATCCAACATTTGTATCTTAAAACACTCATTTCATTTTTTCTAGAATTTTACGCGTGCTTAATTATTATTCGTATTTCCCACACATTTTTTAAATATCTATTTTAAATTTAAATACAGATGAAGCTGCTTAGTTGAACCACAATTAATTAACAAATCAGTTTTTAGAAATAAAATGGCAAAATCATGTACGTAAATACATTAAAATTGTTTTATTGAAACAGTGGGATAATTGAAGAAAATAATTAAGGTCCCGTAGTGTTTCTAATAAGCGATTTATACTGTAATTGATTTTGTTGTATAAATTCCTTGTTCATAAAAATAAGAAAACCGAATAACATTTAAAAATATATTTCAGGGCCACTTCAAGCAGCCTTTACGATAAAAGAGCTCCGGGAAATGATAAAGTTACCCAACTGTAAGTCTGTATGGAGACCAGAAGACTTTGAGGGCATTCCAGAGAAAGTTAAAGACTTGCCGAGACCCAGAAAGAGAATAACAGAACTGATGTTGGAGAGCTTAAATAAACAAAATTCAACAATCGGAGAAAATGAAAAGATTTTTGCACCAATGTTTCTGCGATCACCAAAAGCAATTGAAGAAATCAATTCGACTTTAAACCTCCAGCTAACTGTAAATCAATTGGAAGGGGATTCTGCTCGACCAACAGAGGCTAATGAAAAAATCCAAAGTGACTTAATTTTACGAAGTATTGGATATAAATCGATAAGTTTTGATTCCAGTTTAAATTTTAATGCAAGTAGTGGACTTGTAAACAATGTTGGTGGACGAGTTCTGAATAAAGACTGCCAAGAAATAGATCCAGGCCTATACACCGCTGGTTGGCTGGCCACAGGACCTTTGGGAGTGATATTAACTACAATGAACACCGCCTTTCAAATAGCTCATCATATTTGCGAAGATTTCAAGCACAATAAAATTCCAAATTTAGCGGAATCTAAACCTGGAATAGAGGAATTGGTACTAGATAAAAAGATCACACCGGTAACGTGGGAAGGATGGGAGAGGATTGACGAAGAGGAACAGAAAAGGGGTGCTAAAATTGGAAAACCTAGAGAAAAAATTGTGAACATTACAGAGATGTTAAAAGTAGCAAATATTTAATTGTATTGTTGTAAACTTTAGGAAGATTATTTTTTTACCGTTAATAAATGTTTTAAATAGAAAATCTATAATTACAGAAACATTTGGGGTTCGCTGTCCTTTATTTTGTCTTGTGTAAATTTCATACAAATTTAGTCAGGCCGGGTATAAAAAAAAGACTAGACCTCCCCATCTTCAAATGTGTTTGTGACTGTTGTAAAATTCCATTTATGTATGGATTTCCAAAAGACGTATTTGCAATTCAACTAAATGTAGTTAAAAGAATGAATTCATAATAATATATTAGTGGTGGTCTTGTCTTTTTTGTAAGGCTCGACTACCTTCTAAGATATGAATGAAATTGCTACAATAAAAAGAACGGGACGGAGAGCCTCAAATATAAGAATTAAAATTATTATTTTTTTGCAATTTTGTTTAGGAATTGCACAAAGCGTAGTATGCAAACATGGAAGTAATGTCATTTTGCAAGTCTCGTACCATTATTAAAAAAATGAAAATCAACTGGCTAAGTACTTCATTACCTAACGTTACGAAAACTACTATTTCCTACATTTACAAATATTTATAATTATGTGCATTGATTGATTATCCCGTAGTAAGGAAGGATATCCTTTCATTCATAAAATTCCCCTTCTAAAATGTAACCCAGGGTTACGAAGGGTGTTATTATTACAATGAAAACAACGCCGATCGGAAGATTTTGCGCAGATTTATTTTTGTAGTCATACTCATATTGCAAATTTGTATCTTTTGAAAATCATAACAATATTTAGATAATAAAATGGGAGATGATGGAAACAAGCAAGAAAATGAAGGCGACAAGAAAGTGGTTCATGTATATCCTTTAGTCAAGGTTAGTTGTACAATAAGACAATAAATAATCGGTAAAATATAAATATGTTGAATTCTAGCATTCAGATATGAACGATGAAATGAAAACCGAGGCGATAGAGTTGACAATTACAGCTTGTGAGAAATTTGCACAAAACTATGAGGTAAATGAATTCGGTTTTTTTAAAATAAAATTGTAATTCTAAATTTCATCAGCAAGCAGCAAAGCTAATAAAGGAATCGATGGATAAGAAGTTTGGCACGTTTTGGCATGTTGTTGTTGGGGAAGGATTTGGCTTTGAGATTTCATTTGAGACTAAAAATATTCTGTAAGTAATCGGAAACTGAATAGAAGATAAAAACTAAAATTGTATGTTTTATAGATACTTATTTTTTGCCGGTAACTTGGCCATTGTTCTCTGGAAGTGTTCATAACTTGGAAATAGTAATAAGTTTATACTCAGGACTATAAAGCTGTAAATAAATACCATACAACAAAATTACGGGTTTGTTTCAATAGTTCCTTTATGTTTTTATTAAAATTAAAATATGTTTCACTTGATAAAAATCAAAACTTATACAATCATAATAATAAGATTAGAGTTTCGACTGAATTTCGGAATTAACTAACAAATACAATTTCAATTGTTATTCGTCTAGTCTAGATACTTCTATAAAAATGAATGAAAATGTGCTGTTGGACATACCTAATTATCTGTTTGTGTTCTTTAATTCTTTTTTTTTAATTATAACTGGCAAATGATCTACAAAATTATATAGCGATTTTGGAATATAATTCTATCGATATATTCCTACCGTTTGGAATGTTGGTTTTTACATCGTTCGTTCTTGTTTTGTCCTTACTCGTTTATTGTTTTAATCTCTAATAATTACTATTATCAACTTCTAGTTTATTGCATTCGATCCCAAATTGTTAAGATGTTGTTTCCCAATCTCGAAAAGCTAAATAATAGTCCGTCAAAAGGCAACTGATGTCATATAATTATTACAATATCATGGAAATGTTCCTAAATGGGGGCGTCAATTTTCGTATAAAATTATCTATTTCAAAGACTATTATTTAATTTTTGCGTAACTCTCAGACAAAATGAATATAAACTAAAAGAACTCTAAGTTTTTTTCAATTCTAAAAGATTCTGCTAGTTTAAATGTTTCTTTTGTGTGTAATGTATTTTATTAGATAACAGAATCAACGAGCGCTTATTTACAGAGTTTTTCTTGTTTTGTATGCTTTAGCAAAATAAGCCAGAAGTTTTAATGCAAACAGTTTCTTTTTTTTGTTTTTTTTCCATCCTCAAAATCGTTTGAAAAGCCTAATTTCATTCATTTTGAACGCCTACTTATCTTATATTCATCATTTCTTGTTCAAATTTTAATTCTTCAATGTCTATATAATACAGTGGTGAATTGATTCTATTTACAAACGGCATTCTTATAACATATATAAATTTAGCAATACAAAAAATATTTTTAATAATAATTGTATATTCTCATCATCATACTTGTGAATTTGCGTAGAAAATCCAAGCTCCTTCTCTTAATTCTTTTCCTCCTCTTCCTTTGAATAATTTCCTCATTCCGTTGATTAGTTTTTCTTCCTCTTCTTTTTATTAGTACATATTTTGTTCATTGGGGCTTTAAACCTTTCCTCTATTAGTCCCTATTTTTAGTGTATCCCTAATTAAATCGAAACTGCCCAGTCTTGCTGAATATTCTGGGGTTTACTTGACACATCTTTCTTTGTGTTTCATATTAACTACTCATGATTTTTACAACATAAATTCTCATTCATAATTGATTGTGATTCCCAATTTTATATAATATACAATTTATTATATCACTAAAGAATTGGTGTCCTCTGTTTGGATTATATTATAATTTTTCTTGTGTATATAAAATCATGGGTTTTTCATCCAAACAGGTTAAATAGTTGGTGTGAAAAAGATGAAGATAATTTTATTTTATCAATTAACTGTTGATTTAATTTAAGGAACGAAATGTAGGTCGAGATGGTTAATTTGTTGAGAGGTTAACAAGGCATTAGAAAGTTGCTCCAACATATATCCATAAATGTATTTTAAGATCCTTGAGTGTTGTGAATCGGTGTACGAAATTTCAATGCGCCTTTTTGTAATGACATTTTTAATTTACAGCGACGGAAAAACAGTCGCATTTTCGCCGCCAAGTATACTTTTAATGAAGGCCAATCAGTGGGCTAATGGATGGTGGTGGCTTGACGAAATGTTGTAATGTTGTGCATGAATTTTAAATGGAATTATCTCCTAATTAACCTTCCATTTGTGTCACTTTCTTGATGGCATTATCTTGCCTCTTTCACACAATTATTAACATCAATTATTCACAACTTATTTCTGAATATTGCGCTATTTTCTAAATAAAACAAAACTAAAAAGAACCACCTTCGACTTGAATATGGAACAGAATGACTATGTCAAATAAATAAATTTATTCCCTAGAACTGGATCAAATAGTTAAATACGTTTCCCGCGGCGGTTAAACCTTAATGTTTTGTCTTCCGCCCGATTTTCTTTGAAATTGTCGTTTTTAATTACACATTTTCTCTTAGCTTGTGGTCTATTTTTTCTCTTCTTCTTTATGTATGTGTGTATATTGTTTTTGTTAATTAACTTTTATAGTAAATTATTTATATATATATTTATATGGAGTAAAATCGAATGATTAAATTATTCTCATAATTTATGGTTGGACGTTAGCCACGTGAGTCCTTCGTAGAGTCCGTCGCCCGAAGTGGCACAAGATGGTTGCACATACCAGTTCCGGTCTCGCATCCGTGTCAATCCCAGTTTCTCTTGAATTTCGTGCGGCTTCATAGCTGCAAAATGGATCAGTGTCACTCGTCATTGCATAAATTATGAATCATTCCTCTACTCACCGTCTGGAAGGTCTTGTTTGTTGGCGAAAATTAGTATTAGTGCATCTCTCATCTCCCTATCATTAATTATCCTATGAAGTTCTTGGCGAGCCTCATCTATCCTATCTCTATCCGCACAATCCACCACGAAGATGAGCCCTTGTGTCCCTGTAGAAGAAGAAAAGACAAATACAATTACCCAAACAAATAATCCCCCTTTTATTTTATCTCCAATTCCTAATTCCCTGTTTCTCCTCCCATTATTTATTTATCCATTTTACCTGTGTAATAATGTCTCCAAAGTGGACGAATTTTGTCCTGTCCGCCCACGTCCCACACATTAAATTTGACATTTTTATATGTTACAGTTTCTACATTGAATCCCACCGTTGGAATTGTAGTCACAGATTGCCCTAGTTTTAGTTTGTATAAGATTGCTAAACGGAGGAAGAGACAGAATGGTTAAGGAAAAGTGCAATTAATCAATATTTACTCGATTCTCCGGAGAGAGCCGATAATGAGCCAAACAGAAGACGCTTTGCGAATCAAATTACCATCGAGCAATTGCTCAATTAATTCAATTTACTAAGCCGAGCTAATGAGTCGCTCTGATATTTTTTATATACTAAATTTGGTAGAAGGATACTTGTTTTTCCTGCGGCATCCAGTCCGAGCATCAGTATTCGCATCTCCTTATTGCCGAATATCTTCGATAATAGCTTTCCCATTCTGACCGATGGTTCTACCCCTTTTCAGGGGCTCCTGTAACAAAGAAATTTTGTTATAATATCATTTTACTCAAGGAATTTAATAAAAAATAAATTAAATCATATTTGTAGTTCTATTTTTAACATAGACAATGTTAATATTGGCTTTCCATTGCTTCCGAAGACTCTGCTCTTAAATATTATTACATTGTTTAACTTTATCTATATTTTCATGTACGGTTTTATTCCCCAAATCCAGAGTTGGGATGAACAATAAACAAACTCTTAAATGGGATGGATTTGGTAGTACCCCTCTCTCTATCTTGCTGCACCAACTAACAGGTACTTACTGCTGCTGTTCTATCGACCAAACAGTCTCAATTTATTCCAATTCCAGCAAAGATATTTGACATTATGCTAACGATTCCATTTAATAGGAATTATCAATTCAGCTCACATAAATGTAGTACAAACAGATGTCTTGCAAAAATATGATGGACATGTTTAAACTGTTTAAAAGTAATAATTTGATCGTAAAAGCAATTTAAATAAAAAGATCATTTTGTCCATAAAAGGTTGACATTTTTTATTATGAACCCGCTAAAAGAATAAATTTGCGCTAATTTAAGATAATAAATAATGATGGTTGTTAGATCACATGACAAAGAGTTAATTGAACTCTAATTAATTTGTTCGTTAGCATAAAATATTTTCCCAAATTTATGTAAATTAATTTAAGCTTCAACAAATCTAATTTTACATTTATGTAATAAAAAACTGTGGCAAGGCAAATGATTTTGCTAATTTGTCTGAAATTTCTGGCTGGAACATTGGATATTTTCCTTGTACTGATAAAAATTGAAATTTCATTCAAAATAAGTCATTATGCGAAATTTAGATAAAAATAAAACATAATTCTTCCAACTAAACAACACAGACAGATGTAGTCACCCACATATTAATCAAAATGTAAAAGGCTCATTTTGCAAAACGGAATTCAAATTCCACGACTTTATCTTTCGCTCGTTCCTTCCATTTGTACTCAATTATTTTTACACATAAGCATGCAATCACAATATGGAAAACGTTTCTGGAATTTCAATTCACCCACAGAATCAATCAAATAAATGCTCTGCAGAAAAATACTATGCCACCGCTCAGAATCTGAGGAAGTAGATATGCGAAATATTTTATGCCTTTATAATCGCTACCGGAATAGATCAAAACTTGCCATTCACGAGTCTAACGACTTTTATAAATATAATAATAATGGGATATCTGGGAACGAAACCTTAAAGACCTGACATTCGTCATTTTTTTTCGGTTGGCCCACGCCGACGACGCGGCAACGACATTGAGAAATCACACTTTATCACAAAACCCATAAATCCTAACCGTACATATTGCTTGCCTCTTATCGCTCCCACATACACCACAACTTGACTCGTTCCCCGCTTTTACTACTCGCTGCTGCAAAGTGTACCCACAGCATCCCCACAAACAGCTGGTGGGACGTACTTCTCTTTTTTTTCTATTCTTCTTTTATTATTCTTATATCAGTATTTGCTCAAATTTTCCCACTCATACTCGCAAATCCGTTCCATTACTTTTTATACAGATCAAATCTTTGGGCAAATATTTCCCTTTCGGTTTTGGTTATCAGTAAACAAAACTAAGAACATGCTTGTTTTTCGCCATAGAAGATACTCCAATATTAGGGTATTGGAATAACTGCAAAAACCGTTATAAGCTCTATATTTATTACAAAGTGATATCTACTTTATTACTCACTGATCTGATATTTAAAAAATGGAAAATTTTCTAATATAAATATTGTATTTCATATACCACTTTAACTGATTTGCTACTACAATATATTTTTTTGAACAAAAACATTTGTTACTGAAAATGCAAAATTCATTGCGACAAAAACCAATATTGACATTGAGATTACAAGCATGTGGCTCTTGTAATGAGTTTATTGAGCTGATTCTCGTTATTGGAAAAATATTTTATATTTTTTAGTCAGTCCATCGGAATCTGCGAGCAATTTATTTTTAAAATTAAATTATAATTATCAAAGTTTTAATCATTAGAAATATTAAATGTTAGAATATTGAAAAGCACAATTATTAACCGTATTATTCAATTTCTAAACATTTTTTGCGGTTAAAATCTAATTCTTTAAATTCACGTAAAGTATAAAAATACTGTAAAATAATTACACGTACTTTAATTAAAATCTAAAACCCAGTGCAGGGAGTATTCTCTTAACTGTTATAGCTTGTAATTAGACGGTAATTAATACTAACTGTTCATATTACTAACATTAAACCTACCCTGTAATGTGGCCAGACCTATACTACCCAAGTGTGTGGAGCTGAATGGCGTATCTAATAACACTTTTAACATCGTGTATCTGGATAATTATCTTATTCATATATTTTATATGTGAATAAGGACTATAATCCCCAAGCGGATCCTGCGCCCTCCAACCAATATTCAAAATCTGAAACCGGACTAAAACTTCAATGATGCAATGCGGCTTGTGATTTTAAATAAGTAATAATTCTTTGAATAAATCAAAAATCGATCCCAAAATAATTGAACCAATATGTTAAACTGTATCAAAATTATACAAATTGAGTTTGTATCTTCTTCCTTTTGTGAACCTAATTAAAAATGCAAAGCCCTTGCCGGTGTCGAAATACAATTTCTCATTAATTCCAATAAGAACCATTAAAACGCGTCATTAAAATATTAAACAGCCACACTCCGAAAACAATTCGAAAAGTTGATTCTCACAACAGTTCATTTGGGCACGAAGATCTACTCAATTTATGAATAAAAATAATTCCGAATCGGAGTAAAATTAGCCGAGGGATTAATTTCGTTAATTAAAAGTGGAGTATTTCCTAGAGGCATGCAATCTTAGGATAGGTCGTTTAGATAGAACCGCTGTTCTTCGTTAGCCTTCGACCAGAACAGAAGAAAAAAAACACAGATTCAACCTACAAAAACCTGGGCAAGAATCTGTGCCAAACGCCTAATTCTGTTTTGGCCTATTATCGTCTTTTGGATCTTAATTTTCCAGTGTTTTTGCTAGTCCGCGATCAGCGGGAAATAACGTAGAGAGAATGTTGAGTTCAAGAGACGCGCGCGACTTTGTCTCATTATAAACCCAAAACCAACACCAGTGAATCGTGTGATATTTTTCGGTTAGAAGTTAGAACTGTTGTTCCTCAACACCAAATCCAATTCTCAATGATTCAGCAAGTCAACCATGTATTGCTTTTAATAGAATTTTCAAATTATATGATAAATAGTATTAAAAACTATTTAAAAATGGCAGAAATTAACCACAATTCACTATAAATTAAAGAAATCTATATGTTTTTATAAATTAGATTAATATTTATAGAACAATGCCGAAAGGAGTCGAAAGATGCCTTTTTTCGAATTCCCTTAAATAATAATGAGTTTAAATCAAATAAGAATGAAATAAAATTGATAAAACGTCTTAGAAAATCACAATTCTTATGAAAAATACCATGTTTGAGTATCAAAGTATAGAAACGAATAGTTTTGGAATACTTCTGATAAACATCTGTAATCATAAGTCAATTCTAATGAATTGGGAAATACAGAATTGTATCAAAACAGTAATTCTTGAGTTTTTTTTTTAAATTTCAGACGCTTGTGGTTAAGTACGATTTTTTCCCGATTATGAATGACACCGCTGGTGATTCACATAGAGCATCAAAACTGGTTTCCATGAAGAGGTTCTTAATAGAGGCACACATTCCCAGCCCAGTAATAATAATAATAATGAATCTGCCAATACTGTTATATAAATAAAGTTCCAAACACAAAACATTCTTCAAAGGATGTTTCTATTGCAAATTTATCTCCGTCAATTAATGCCGATTACTTAAAATTGGCTGTTGCTCAACACGAAATGGGATGGGGCGGGCGGTCTTCTAGGAACCACCGAGTTATTTATTACTTATGACCATTAATCAGCGGCTTAGAGTAATTTAATTGCTAAATTTAAAAATGGGCCATTTTCAGACCAAAGTAGGCCACTTTATTTTTCTGTTGTGATTTGTCCGAAGTGGATTTCCATTGTAAAACTTATGAATTGAATCGTTTTCATAAAAGTCGCCAACAATGGAGATGATTTTCATTCTGGTTAATCAAATTTGTGTTCAATTGTCGTCCAGATGATAATTCGGATCGGCATTGTTTGTGGTGTTTAACAAAAGTCCGGACAATTTGGTGTTGTTTAAACGCTGATAAGATATGGTTTGGTCCGGTTCTCCACCAAACAGCACCAGTTTGACGCTTCCACTACCAGCCAGCCCGGATTTATTACACGGAACAGTAGAACACTAGACTTGTTGTGCATTAAAAGGTCGGCGTCGGCCCACAATCTTCACCAACCAATCGATAAGAGAGCAAGGGACTATCCTTAGCCGGCTTTGAAAATTGTTGGTTGATTACGTCACATGACGTATGACGGCGAAAGACAAAAACAAAACGACAATTTCCACTTAAATAGAAGAATGGGTATATTCCTTGGTGTTTGTGTAACCTTCACTATGATTGATATAAATAACTGCCCGAGAATGAACTAATTTCTAAATAGGAGAGCGACACCATTAGCCAAAATGCACTACACGGACGGACGGGGGGCCAACAGTAATCGCAGCAGTCTAGTCGCTGTGTCGTCATCAGTATTCCATTGGGTTCGATCGATTCCAAGTTATCCAAAATATGATGGCCCACTTTAATCACACACCAAACAGCATTGCATCGGAAATGACATCAAATGCACTTTTTTCTTTCGCATTCATTTGCACGTACACAAAGAAGGCGTAGCTCGCCAATTTCACACACGCCACTTAAACAATATGCCTTTGGCTGGCACTAGTAAACTGTAATAGGCCTCACCGATCAAATATTTGCAGCACAACTATTTTGGGTATTTTTAATTCTAGATTTTCATTTTTCCACGGAACTTTCACGAATTTCCCGACCGCGAGCTATTTCCAAACACACAGGTAAGCGGGGTACTCCCTCGTTTTCGCTAATTACTTCAATTTTATTCGGCAACACTGATTTTTTAAAACATCAAAATTGTGTTCATAAAAAGAAGAGCTCAAACTAAAAAACGAGAAGAGTACGTTAGTTAAATGTAGGTAGGTCTAAACCAGCGTCAATTAAACGATAATTATCTATACCGATGATAAGGACAGTTCTCTACTATAGGAAAGAGACAAATACGTTTACTTAGGGTTATTATGTTGATTTATCGACAGTAAAACCCGTAAAATACAAAATAATCTTTTTCATTCAATTATTTTAAAGTTTTATATTACGTATTTGATCATTATCTTTATGAGCTTATGGGTAGTGCGGCAGCAATTTGCCTTTGTGATTGATAATACGTTTGTTACACAAATTGATAAACAATGTTATTACAGTGAAACCCCTAACTCAACTATAATATAAATGCAGGCGTAAAATAAAATTTATAATAAAAACGTTTTTGACATAATATCTCTCATATAAAAAATTTCTTTAATTAAAATATGAGGTTGTTCTAAAGAAAAGCTATGCAATGTTGTTTAAATTAATTTTTTCAGAATTTCATATAGGGTGTTCTGTTTTCTCTGATGTCTTCTAAACGGAGCAAATCGTTATTTTATCTTGCTTTTGCTTCTAACGGTTTCACGAAAATGGAATTTTCTTTCTCCAATTTTTCGCAAAACCATTATCTTTTAATAAAAGAAGCAAATTTTGGAGTTCTTAATGAATTCAATTATTCAAATGCAAAAGAACACACTTTACTTCCCAAATTGAACTTGATATAATTCACCGTGTCGTCATGGAGATTTATATTTGTTTTTTGCAAACAAAACAGGACTAAGAATAAATTGTAATTTATGATTTTATAAAGATGAGACGCAATCTTTCATCAGCCAAATCAACAAACAGAAGGTAAAAACTGTAAAAGAAATTAAATATTGATCAATAAAAACTAAAATGGAATTTTCAGTTACCAAAACAAGTGCAATGAAATATCGCCATACGATAAGAACTATCGGGGTTGTTTGAAGGTGGACCAAAGAGAGCTAATATTTGAACATCAAAGAGTCTCCAAAATGACCAGGACCGATTTGGAGGACAGCTACATTAAGTTGTGCGATGAGCATTTCGGTCTGAAGCGAGAAAATTTCTCTAATCAGGAGAAAATCAAGAGGCTGATTACAAAGTTACTGCGACTGACCTCAACCTCCATTCCAGAAATTAAGGCTAATTTGAATGTTGGTCCAATAAATAGATCCAGAGAAAGCCTTTCTGTTGAGGAGAAGATTCAACTTTGCGTATTTGAATTGGAGGTGCAAAATGCGCAGTTGATTGATAAGCTTCGGACATTGTCCAAGAAGTTTGGCTTTCCTTTAAATTCTCGTCCCACTTCTGAAGTGCTCCACTACTTTCCAGACCGATTAAACCAGTCTAGTGCAAGAAGTTTGCAAATTTTCTCTCATTTAAATAAATCAATTGATAAGGGCCAGATTGTAGATAAACTGTTGGATGATAAACCCCACGACATGAATGAGAAACCTTTACAAAAGGAAGACCCTTTGCAGGATTTAATCAAAGAGCAAGAAAAGAAAATACAGGACTTAGAGGAAGTTAAATCGGATTTAGAAAATAATAACACCAAATTAAATGACGAGCTGGAAGAAGAGAGACGACAAAATAGGGACTTGGGATACCAAATCAAAGAGTTAGAAATCCGAAAGCACATCACAGAAAATGTAGAAATTATTACAACAAAAGAGAAATTGGAGGAATGTAAAAGAGAATTTAAAAAACGAGTTTTCTTGTTGGAAAAAGAAAAGGAGAATATTTTTAACGACCTCAATGACGTACGAGAGAAATTGGGTAAGCCACTAAAATTCAGTATTTTACACCATCATTCTTTAAATTTCTAAATTTGAGTTTAACACTGTATAAAATACTCTTCTATAGACTCAATTAAGGTTAAAGCCGCATCCGTTTATCCTTGATACTATATCTCTGGAACCACACAGTATATCTCTTAATAGATAACAACTTACGCTATGTCAGAAAATATTATCCGTAACTGTGACTTTATTAACTGTCCTATTGTGGCCCTATTAGCCACCACAATGCACAATGAGCTCAGTTTTCGATAGACATCATTTCCTTTTTTAAATTCAATTTTTTTTTTATGTTTATATGTTCTTAATTTTCGAAATCACGATTTTTAGACTTTCAACGTGAGCTACCACTGGGAGCCTGAAATCGCGACCAAAATTTTTGAAATCTTGGATATATATTGGATTATCTAACTGCCCCATCGAGGAGAAAAGGGAGGTGTGGTTATAACGCTGACTCATTCGGAAAATTTTCGTTTTATGGCAATTTCGCATAATTGAATAAATATTTGCAAATCTGATATGACACAAAGTTGTAATCTGTTAAGAGATATACTGTGTGTAAATTTGAGGATCCACCTTCTCTTGGTTCCAGAGATATAGTATCAAGGATAAACGGATGCGGCTATAACCTTAATTGAGACTGTATTTTATTGCTTGTTTTTGAACTTTCAATAAGATTTTAACACTAGGACTTTAAAGAATCTTTAGTGTATTCATGCCTTTTAATATTATTATTAATATACGCATAACATGTACTTAAATTCAAATATGTCAAGAAATCCAACTAAATTTTTCGGTTTTATATTAATTTGTTAGAAATGCAAAAAGTAATCATTACTAAAACAAATATTAAAACTTTTTTCGTTAAATGATATTGTTATCTTAATTTTCCATTTGCAGAGGAACTTCAACAAACTCTAAAAGATGAGGAAGAAAGATCGTCCAAGCTAGTTCAAAATAGTCGGGATTTAGAACTGGCTCGAAAGAATATTGAAGAATTACGTGATCAACTGATTGAGGCTGAATTGGAGAAACAATCTTTGAAATCGCAACAGGAACGCTTCTCGTTGATCCTCAAAGAATCGGTTTCACAAAATGATCGCATGGTATCGCTCAAAGAGAAAATATCGATTTTACAGTCAAAATTGGATGAGGCGAAATCAAACGAAATTGCGATATTGCATTCAAAATCCGAGTTGGTGGAGAAAATAATTCATTTACAGGACTACAACGATAAAATATCAATAGAATTGGAGGGACTAAAGAGTCGATCAAAGTTTCTAAATGAGGAAAATGAATACTTGACAGAAAAGATCAACCGATTAAATTTGATGGAAAGTCGAAAACATTACTCCCCAAAAGAGTCTCCAATTCAAGCTATAGAAAACACTACAATTCAAAAATCTTTAGATGGGGATCAAGAAAACGTAAGTTCAAGGAGTGATAAAGAAAGAAATACAAAGAAACGGTTGATTCGAAGTGATACGATCATTATTAAGAGATAAATTCTGTATTCAAAATTAATTCAAAAATTGGTGAATAAAATTGCTCAAAAATTTGATTAACGAACTATTTCTAAATATGTTTTAGTTATAATTTTTTTTTATAACTTTTTAGATTAAAAGAAAAACACAAAACACTTCCATTGCAATCAACACCGACCCTATTATAAACTATCCAACACAAATAGAGGATCAAAGCAAAGAGAAAATTCAAAAGGTATCTGTGCAGTTTGTGGAGCAGAAGGTAGTTGAAGAGGATGAGACGTCTAGTTTGAGCGAGGCCCTGAATTGTAGCGAACCAAGTAGCGAAGGCATCACTGATCAAAGGTAATTCAATAATAATCTCAAAGGCGTTAACGATTATTAAATCTCATTTCGACTGTATATAGGTCAGTGTCAAATGGTCATGATTTTGGGAAATATACCACTACACCAAATCACTTGGAATTATTAGAAAAGGCTGCTCTTTACCGACCCTATTTGGTACGTAAATTAAATTATAGTTTAAAGAAAAAAATTATTCTAAATTTAATTTTAGACAAAAGATGAAAACAGGGAAATGGATAGTTCTTATGGAAATGACTTTCTGCTCAATACAGAAAACTCAATTTCTGAAAGCCTGGCCCTTACATCAGAGTATTCTTCGAGGGTTTCTCAATCGAAAAATACTGTAGATGTAAAAGTTAAATCGTTGATTTTGAAGGACGAACATTCATTAGATAAAGATAGGCTTTATCAAATAGAATTTTCTATTTCAAATTTATCCACATTTTGGACGGAGTATCATAGGATTGTTAATAGAAAGCTTACTTATAAGTTTGAGGAAACAATTCAAGTAGATGAAAATTCAATAAAAGCCCTTACATCAGACGATTCCAGCATTAATTTCCTGTTATTATACAGAATAGATTCAGGGCAGACTGATGTGAATTCGTCTTCATCCTCTATTTTAACGAGTGATGCCGGCAAAGTGAAGAAGCGGACTAAACACGCAAGTGAGTGTCAAGAAGTCGCATTTGCATCTCTCAAGTTCAGCACGGTGCTAAATCAAGATCACGGGAACCAGGAAGAAGACACGTTCGAGGGGGATTTACCTTTTCACAGCACCGTCTTTCCTCATCCGGAAATCGGTCGACTTAATGTAGTCCTCCATGGATTGGATCGCTTGAGAGAAAATTCACTTCTGATTTCTCGTGATGGACTTTGAACTGAAAATTATTAAACAACAGCAAAGTGTAGTTGATTGATTGTCCAATTTGGCCACCCAAAGTCAAAATGCATTTGTAAATCTATTTATTTTTAATTACATAAATGTAAATGTGTTGGGCAAATAAAACTGAATGAATTTTCGTGTTGATACGTTTCAATTGGATTCGTTTGGGACGGTTAAAAATAGACGATTTTTTGGTAATTGTAAGAGAAGAAGTCAGAGAATGAGTAGCTTTGACCAGTTGACTCGGACCTGTTTCGCGCTGAACACTTGTTTCTAAATCGATTATCGTTTAATAAACGTCGGTGAGTTTAATTAATTCTTTTAAAAATAATATAGTAAAAATTCGTAAATTCGACAAGAGTGTAAAGATTGATTAAAATCTCATCAATTGTGTATGCTAATTAAAGAATTAATAGCCGCAGACATGGTGATCGTTAAAAGATGCAATGGGGATTAGTAGTTATTCTCGTTCCATCGTGAAATAAAATAACGATTAATCAAGAGGGAAGAAGATCACCGAAGAACTCATTTCTCTCTGGCGAAAGGTCTCGTGTAGTTTTATTGTTCGATAAAGCAAAAAAAAAGACGTTCGACTGTAGAACAGATGAGAGTCAGACAGATAATCATCAGTCAGGCGAGGCTGGGCTCTCCCAAACAATACCCACAGCTAGCACAGATCAACCGTCCTCAACACATGGATCAGTGTGATATTCTAGGCTAATATTAGAAAATTGGCAACCAACACAAGAGTAGCACCACATTGAGAATCGATGAACTATTGTGTGTATTCCTTGAGGCTTCGGGGAAAGAGACGAGTCAGAGAGAGAGAAGTTGTGGAATGGAACCGGGCATTTTTGCCATTTGTTTAGAAACGGGTATAAATGAAAAACAACGACGTTCAAATAAATGGATGTTTATCATCGTCTTGATTTATGAAAATCAAATTTGGTGCATCCAAACAATGCAATTCTATTTTCAAGATAACTTCTTAGGCGCAAAAACTGGCAAAGAACTGGCTTAATTAATTATCTTGCTAAATTGTGTACCACTTGTGGCGGTTGACAGAGAATTTATTGCACCGCCTGGATCACCAGAGACTCCCAAGACGATGTCCACTGAAAGTGCACAAATTGCAAGCGTGTGCCGCCTCGAGTCATAAGCCGGAAACAATTAACAAATGACACACAATTTGCTTATAATCTTTCTGACACAGCTGATGGATGAATGGCAGAATTATGAATATTAGTGCCTAAATCGTCGATTAGGATTACATTTAAGTGTACGATTTATTCAAATAATTGCTGCGTGTCAATGTATTGTGCAAATGTCGTCGCCAGACTTCGACCACACTGCCATTTATTTATCTCTTCTACTATTCGAATTTAAAAATAAGTATCTAAGTGCAGAATAATTTAATCGAACTTAAATTTAAATTTCAGTTTCTAACGAGCTCTTGCAATAAACGAACGTGCTGAAAATTACATAACGTTTAGTTCAATTTGGAAAATACAGGGAATGGAATAGAGAGTGATCGCAGCCTTCCAGTTGGGATTAAAGCCGGCTCCAGGTGGATTAACACTCAAGTGTAGTTCAGATCTGAGTGGGTTTTGTGCGAAAATAAGCCAATTAGGCTCTCAAAAAACTTGGTGAAGTGATTTTCAGTATCGAATGTAATAAATTAAGTTTTACGTAAGAGTTTTATCGGAAAAAATTACCGTGATTTTATAGGGCTACTAAAAATAGTTGATGGAATAAATAGCCCTAATTTCTCTAAGGAATCTGCTCAAGCGTTTACTGTTTAAAATAATATTTCAGTGATTGTGTCCAAATTAGAATCGCAATATAAGGCAATTGAAATAGAAACTGTGCTCAATGGTGCTCATTTTATTACCCATCCCAACTACTATTCACACATCCAACGGTCAATTAAAAATATTCGCATTTGATTTGAACACCGATCCCTGATTTATTTCTTCTTTCTCCTCCTCCCGATCCTCGATTTATTTATTTACCCGTTCTGCTAATTGTTTTATTTCTTTTCGATGTGACAATCGTGGTGAGTGACGGACGACGAGCCTCTTGTCTCATTTGTTAATCGACGGTCCCTTTGCCGGATCGAGTCTCTCAACAGCGTTTGTAGTGTGTGTTCAAGAAATGTAGAGCGCGACATTAAATTTTACGCAAATTATTCGCGCACTCTAAATCTCTTGGTTCTATCTAGTGCTGAAATCATAATCAACATGGTGTTGTTTGTCAAATTTATATTACACAAATCTGAAATAAAGTGTTAATTGTGCTAATCCTCCATTTGAGTATAAATATAGTAGGTGAATTTAATGTTCTGTTCTATTTATATCCCCTATTAGTGGAAAAGTGAATGCGAAATAGTTTGCGGTAGTGAATTTCTTTGGGCCATCCGATACACAACAGATCGTGGAAAGTGAAACATAATATATTCTGTGCAGTGTCCCTCTTGCCTCTTGGATTAGCCGAATAATGGTGGATTAATTCAACAGCTAGTAGTTGTCCCGAGTACAATTTAGCGAACTCGAAAATAGAAATTATTTGAAAATGGATGAGACGTCATCTAAAATCTCAACCACCACAGCCATCAAAAGAAAAACTGGTAAATTTTATGCTTTATTTCGATGCAAAATCTTTGAATTGAACAAAATGTGACAGTGGAGGCGCCGATGCTTAGGCGCCTCCACCGCATACTTTTACACGTTAATCGATGCCAATTTAATTTGCAATGCTAAATAAATAGAATTCGGTTAAGTACAGCACAAATAAATAAATTAAATCGTATTGACACTTTTATTAGACCATAAGTGCATTCCAAATCCTCACCTTGAGAAATGTAATCCAACTTTGTCATTGAAATATATATAAATCAGTACTGATTTGAATGCAGTCAGCCCCTACATCCAATTAATTAGACTTGAATAAATCTCACTTAAGCGCAATTTGGCACTCTTCGAAAAAAAAGTCCTATTAATTAAAATATCAAACATTTCTAGCATTCGATCAAGAACTGTCACAAACTGTAACGACGAAAATTTCGAGTACATTTACTTCTTCGAATCAGCAAGTTGCCAAAATCACACACGATGAATTCAGTGTGGCCAATATTCAGGTAAACAAGGACAAAGCCGTTTTCTGTGTCTGTGTTTTACGGGCAAAGTGTGACGAGTGTTGATTTTGACGCCCCCAAGAATTTGCATGTTATTTTTCACCTTTGAATTTTGTTATTTTTGGCTCAATGTGATTCATTTGATTGGATTTTCTTTTTATAATTCTATTGCTTTTCCACTCTACTCTACGTTTCTCAATTCAATTTCTACACTCTATTGATATTTGTTACGGAGTCTAAAACAGTTTACTAATTCATTCAATTAGGGTTAAAGCAACACTATGCATTACTGTACAATGAACGTGGAAAATAATACAAACACATGCATTTTATCCGTCGTCGGCGGTAATTGAATTTTATTTATATTTTACTATGAGAGACATCTGTTGGAATGTAATACAATTAAATGTTTACTCGTATATACGTATTTATAGACTGAATTAATTATTTGATAAATTATTTTTTAATGGTAGTAACATATTCGTTTAAAAAACCTAATTTATTTATAAATCGAACAATAAAATAAACAATTCTGTTTAAAATTTTACTGCCATAGCTTTCAGTTTCAAACAATTTATGATCAAAATGGATTTTTTATTCTTAGAACTTTTTTTTTACTTTTTTCGTTTACATTTAGTTTTTTTGGCAATCCAGTACTAAATTTTAGTTTATATTTGCCGAATATTTAGAGTGAAAGCTTTTTCGTTTAATTGAGTTTGGAATCGAATTCATATTTTTGTAAAATATAATTTCCCTTTCCAATAATTTAGATAATTTGTAGAGCTAGATCACTCGAGAAAGTGGATTGAAAATTCGTTACGAAAATATCTTTATTGTTTATATAAAAATTCCTTAACTAATTGATTTCTTGATGTTGTCCAGATATTGAACTTCAACTAAATTTCTAATATATTATAGAAATTTAAAAAATCTGCACATGTCCAATGATCAAAGAATTTGAAAATAAATTTTTATACCGAAATTTTGAAAGATATCCAAATAAAACATTCTTCACAACATTGTTACTTTGAGACAATAACGTCGAATTTTAAGAGGTAGTGTCGGAATGAATATAATAATTTCTTGAGCTATTTTAATATGATAATTAAATTTGACAATAATGTACGAAATACATGTGCTTGAATAATGAATTGTCGATTTCCCTGTTACACGCAAATATTCAATTTATTGGTCTATAAATATCCCAATTTGTCACATTTTCGTGTCAAATATTCCGTAGAAAATTTAGTTTTATGTCTACAATATTTTCAATTCGAAGAAATATTGTCACAAAGATTTGATTTATTGTACACAAAGAAAGAGAAAGTTATAGTCTCTTTCCCGGTGAACAATTTCTCTATAAAACGGTTGCAAAAATTCTATGTCATTGTTGTATGACAAAAGTCAATTCTCGGAGAGCTATTTATTTGTTTAATGAAGGTGTGGACAACAGTAGGAAATGTAAAATGGGGAGAAAGGAGGGAGGAAGTGGATGGTGAGGCGGCGGTGATTAAACGGGCCTGCTGAGTAATTGAAAACAGGAACAGCTTCGACGGAAAACTGGTGAAAATCTATTTTAGTTGGCGATCGTGTATTCTTTGTACGAAAGTGAGTGGCGATCTTGTGGTAGTTGTTGTAACAAGTTACCTCTTCTGCATTGCTACCGATGTTATTATTATTGGGCCTTTTTGTTTGCGTTTCTAGTAGAGCTCATCTCCCTCAGTTCAGCCGAGACGAAACTGAAATCGAAATTAGTCTTAAACTAGACGGCCAACCGCGAGGAGGATCTGCCCAAAGAGATCAGTCCAGTGATAATAAAGATCGTAGCACCTTTATGGGATCGGCATTCTAGTTAACGCAGATTTATTAATTAATTTTGGTTGCGTTTTAAAGACTGAGGACAGAAATAGACGCATTAATTTAAAAGAGAGTGTCCTAAGGTGAACTAAAACGAATTTATATAAGATTTGGTTGTTCGTCATCATCTTGCTCTGCTGTTCAACAACCTACTACATCTGTAAAAAAATAGACGGTGCCAACAAGTGATTCAGTACGAAAAGAGTAATAAATCCACATAGTTCAGTGCGAAAATATTTGCTTAATTGCAATGCGAATATAGATCAATGTGCCATCGAATATCCTATGATTTATTTTGACTAAATGAAACGGAGATTGGCCAATAAATAAACAGAACTAGTGCATTTGGTTCAATTTTGAACTGAGCAGTGATATTGCATAATCTTTGATCTTTAAACAATCGTGGAATAGTGGCAATCGCAAAAATAGTTATTCAAAATGTCTTTTTGCCGAATTACTGGCAAATCCAGGGGCCTTCCAAAGCCGAACTACTTTCCCTTGTTGCCTCCAATCTCTCCCGGAGATGCCAAAAGATACTGCCGAATAACAGGCAAATCATACGGACTGCCCTCTCATAACTTTATTCCTGTGATATTGACGAATAATTTCAGTAACAAAATACATTGTAAAATAACCTCGAATAGTTCAAATAGTGTGGAATTTGAGAGGGACTCAATGTATGGAAAACGTGAACACATCCTTCTGGCTGATTACCGCTATATATTTCCAAAGTTTGATGAGAGCAATGGGACCCAAAAAGTACTGCTGGATTTGCTGGATACCAAAATCACAGCGAATGACGACCCCAGCAACTATGTCTACAAAGTGGAGGAGCGAAGCTGCAATTTAGTGTTTCCGGCCAAGTTGGAGGCTGCGGTGCGAGATGGAGATGTCCGAGACGTTATGTTGGCCAAAGACTCGGACCGAATTCTGTTGAAAATGCGCCAGGGCAAAAATGTGTCTGTCGAGATGCTTGACTTGAACACTGGTGATGAAAAGTGGAGCAACAATCTGTTTGACGGTGAGGGACCCACGGCAGAGGTTATTTTAGAACGTCAGCGAGAGGAGCGAAGAAAAAAGAAACGACAGAAGAACATGATGAGGATGACCAAAATGTTTGAGGGTCAAGAAGAAAACCAGTCCCCAGAGACTATGAAATCGATTCCGCAGAAGCCGAAACGCCGAGAAATGGAATTTAATCACAAGAAACGGATTGAGGAGAAAATTCGCAAAATGCCTGGCAACTGTCAAGATCTCGTAAAACCGCTAATCGAGTCTTGGGATTGGAAGACGTATGAGAAAATTGCAAAAGACAAGTTCAAGGACAAACAGACCATTGAACTCCCAAAACCATTGCTAATTGAACCAGTAGTGGTGCGTAAAGAATGTGTGCGCAAAGTGGAGTCACCTCAGCTTGAGAACACGTTTAGTTTTGAGGCAATTCCGCATTTATCACCTCTGACAAATTTCAAAGAGAGTGACTGCATGGACCCGTTTCTCTTAACGTCAATTAGGAGTATGGGCGAGGAGGCATTGGCTGAAACGGCCAACGTAATTGAAAAACTGGAGGTGCTTGAAAAGTCTGACATTGAACAATTGCCAACCGAGGGGGAATTGCCAGAGATTGTCAGAAATATTAAAAGAGGAGCACTGACGAAATTGGCAAATTTGAATGGCTTAAAGTTGGATATAAATAAATCTCGAGAGGTATTCCTTACTGGTCAAAATATTTCAACGCCACTCGGAGATATTTTCGTTCCTGGTCAAACCATCGCTACTCCAGGTGGTCCGCTTTATGTACCTGGACTGACGGTTAACACTCCACAAGGAATATCATTTATCCCTGGTCACATTACATCATCTGGAGACCAAGAGTTGAGCTTTACTGCGGGCCAAATAATTGGAGATTGCTTCGTTCCGGGACAAACCATTACCACACAAATGGAATCTAAATTTATTGAAGGCCAAACAGTTGTTGATGTGGATGGGAAATACAATTTCGTTGCTGGTGTTGTAGAGGATGGGAAATTTGTCTGTGGTCAACATTTGCCAACACCCGGGGGAATCAAATTTGTACCTGGCCAAACAATTTCCTCAGATGAAGGTGATCTATTTTTCGCTGGCCAAAGCTATTTAAATAACGGATCTGATGAGTATGACTTCATCCATGGCCAGGTGTTGATAAACAAGGCACAGCAACCGGAATTTGTACCAGGCCGAACTGTAACCACAAATGAGGGATGCAAATTTATTCCTGGTTATACTAAAGACGATAATTTTGTTCCTGGTGTTAATTCTGTTAATGAAAGTGGATCGAATATATTTATTCCTGGTTTGAATATTGACACAAAAGAAGGAGAGAAGTTTATTCAGGGTCTTGTAGTGGATTCCGAATTCGGGCCCATTTTCATGCCTGGAATACTGAACAACATCCATGAACAATCATTTGAATTCGCTGTTGCTAAAAATATGAGCGAAATTGTCTCTCATGATTCAGCCATTTCTGGTTTTCCGATAGACCATCACAATATGGAATCTGTAGAGTCCAACGTATCTGTTTTTGGCTATATGATCCAAACAAACAACGGCATCGAATTCTATCCGAGTAAAGTGAAAGAAGAGCATCGACCTCCTGGAAAAGCCATCCCTGGACGAATGATTAAGCAAAACAATTTGACCAAATTTATTCCGGGAATTATGTCTGAAGAAAACAGTGATCACTTTATTCCTGGTCAGGTTGTGAGCAACGAGAATGGTGAACAATTTGTTCCAGGTCAAGTGGTCGAAACAGCAGATGGGTTGAAATTCGTTCCCGGTCAAGTAATCGAAACAAAGAATGGAACTAAATTTGTGCCTGGCCAAACATTTAATACAAAGGATGGTCCTCGCTTCGTACCTGGACAAATTGTACACACAAAAGCTGGACCTACGTTTATTCCTGGACAAATTATCTACACGGAAGAGGAAGGAGAGCGCTTCGTTCCTGGACAAGTTGTCGATACAGACGATGGACCTCGATTTGTTCCGGGAAGAGTCATTGAAAGTGCAGATTCTGTGACTTTTATTCCAGGACAGATCGTGGAAACTGCTGAAGGACCTCGTTTTGTGGCACCAGACTTGGAAGACAACGAAGAGGGAGAGCAACAGTTCTCCGTACAGAGTTTTCTCGTTTCGCCTGAGGAACTTCAATTGATTAAACCCAGTGAATTTGCAGCGAACGTGACCACTACAAATGATGAGTTAATAATCAATACTGACATTCTTCGACAGCTCTCTGAAGCAGGAATGACCCTTGGTCGACAGATCGAGATGTCTGCTGTGGATTTGGTTCTTCAAAGTACAAGGGACAACACGGCTCTTCAAAGGTGTCTCTCTCAAGTTCCGGAAGAGCAACAAAAGGATGTTGGCGAATTTATAGACCATTTAAAGGAGTTGATTAGCTATGTGAAGGGTGTTGAAGTGTTAGATGTATCTAAAATTAGTACAGTGAAATCATCAAACATAAAAGATAATGAAAATTTGGTAAAAGTGCAAAAGTTAATTCTGCAAATAATTGACAAAATGGATAAAGAGAAAATGTCATTTTATGAATCAATCGATGAAACTGTATTACAATATGTAAAAGATAATCCAAATGTAAAGGAAATGATGTCCAAACTTAAATCTAATCAGCAAAAGTTTCATTTTGTAAAAGATGTTCAAGATATCTTAGAAGTGGAACATAATTATCAATCACTTTGTAATCTATCTTTAAATTCTGTAAAAGAACCAGATGTTATTTGTGAAATGTTTTCGAAGATAGTCAATGATGATAATTTGGGACAAGGTTTAAAAATAATAACTAAAGGTCAGACTAGTGATGTTTGTGAAATTTTGTGTAAAATTAAGGAATTTTCTTTGAAAGGTCACGATTTAGAATCAAATGAAAAGGTTGAGCTTGTTAAGCAGGTATTAGAAGAATATGTCAAAAATGTATTTACCAAAGAACTTGAAGAATTATGTAACAGTGATTCAGACCAGTTCAAGACAATTATCTCTGGCTCAATAAATTTGGCAAAGGCCTTAGAACTTTCAACTGAAAAAGTTGAATTATTGGAAAAAGCGATGAGCGATGGATCTGTTGGACATATTTGTGGAGATAACAATATCCAAGAAATCATATTCAGAATCATGGCTATTCATAAAATCTTGGCAGATGATTCCGGAGAAAAGTTGGAAACTGAGTCCAATGAAGTAGCCCATCTTCTTAGAACAAATCCATTCGCTTTGAGATCAAATAAAAGTTTCTTGGAACTATTTCGAAGAAGTGGATTTGTAGTAAGTAAATTAGAAGCGCAGAACACTTTAGTTGAGCTTAAAACATCTAAAGAACTTCCAACTCAAGTATTATTCAATGATAATCAACTTTTGATTGAGGATTATTTGATAAAGAGAGGAACCAAAACTCGGGATGCTCTGGTCATAATTAAAGATTCGTTTAAGGCGGTCGTCCCACGAGAATTGAGTCACGCCGTTTTGACAGGTAAATGTTCTTACACATTGTTAGATGAGACAGGGATTCGTCATTTTGAACCGTTGAATGTTTTAGAGGCCCTCGACTTGAAAACCTTTAAGAAAATTCCGGCGATTCAGCATCGATTCTCTACATATCAACAGTGCAAGTTTGTAACAGATGAGAATGTAACAGAAACTGAAGCAGAACCAGTCGCAATAAATCATGTCGTTAATGGCGATGGTGCTGATGGAGAGGAGGAAATTGATCAAATTCTAACAGTGGCTACTGCGAGACCACGACCTGAGAATTTAATGCGTCATGGATCGACGTCATTAATACCAATTCATGATTGTGATCAGAGTTTTCACTATAATTATAGACCTCGTTTACCTAAGGTGATTACGTCATTTAAGTATTTTTAAATCGCACCCATCGATTGTCCTTATTTCTGTCTGTGAAGTGAACCCAAGTTGTGGATATATTTACAAAAAATATGTGAGGTGTATTGGCAAGCCATTGGTTTTCACCTAAAATTAGAAAAAATAATAAAGTAGAATTACTTATTTATAAAGTGTCAAAATATTATTAACAAGTTAATTAAAAGTATTCTAGGTTGATAAAGTGTATGTAAATAATTGTAAAGTGTTGCAATGTACAGGGCATGCCAAGATGCATATAGTAAGTAAAACAGACTACAAATTGTAATGGATATTATTATAAGGAAACTGTTGTATTTAACGTTTGTTATATTGATTGATTGTATTTTGAAATGTATACCATTTTTAAATTATTAGTGAAATAAAAATATTTATAAATGAAAAGTGCATTTGCATTGAAATAAAACATAACTTAACCCACTAATATTGTTGTATGGAGGCGCCTGGCAATATCTCTCTAGGTTTTACTATATCGATGATTTTCATTTATATTGCCAATAATAATCCACAAATCGTTGGTGTTTTGGGGTCCCCATAAAAGTTACGTGTATGTTTGAAATGAATCATATTGAATGAGTTAATTTTACATAAAAATTAACGAGATTGTTCTTAGTTTGAGAAACTTGTGTTTGTGTGTCAGAGGTTTTGATAAATGTGTGAAAACCTAATCTAAAATTAGCCCTACGCGTAAAATAAACTCACAGCACGGCTTGGTGAGATGCATATAGTGGAAATTTATGGTTTGTTTATATTGTCTGAGATTAGCAAACGGCTCATTTTTACCCGATGTGCTTTTTGCATGCTTGTCGTAAGTGTGTTTGTAGATTTTCAATGGTTTTTCTTTTGGAAATATCAAGGTGGACGATATCCTTGTGGTGAACAAAAATTATGAAGGTGAAACGGACGGGTCCATTACCCTGAGGCGAGGAGATTTAGTAGAGGTTTTAAAGACATCATCGGATGAAAATGGAACCAAGTAAACGATTGTGTGAATGGAAATATGGAATAGATGAATTTTAATTGCAATTTTTTGCAGACGAGTCAAATTGGATTCTGACTTGGACTCGGTGAGCAGCAAAGAGTTGCTCAACAATGATGCGGCTAAGCATAAGCTGTCTATTAAGCCGAAAAAGAACCATTTAAGCAGCCATCAGAGGAGCGTCAGTCCACAACCAAAGCGGCCTCTACCACATCCAGATGAAAAGTAATTACAATTCATTTTGGTTTAACGGCATTTTCATTGGATGATTAAGTAACTTTAAATAAATTACTGTTGCACAATTAATTCCGGCTATTATTAACATATTAATTTGAAATATGTGGTTATTAATACATTAATGTGCTTTAAATTTAGATGGTATGTCCGAATTTTTGACGGGAGTGACAATGCGAAAGAAGGATGGGTTCCTGCTGGGTATTTGGACGTGCAACAGACAGACCTGGCTGTGTTTGGAGATAAATCCGACGATGCAGCTTACCGAAGACAGTGAGTGTCTATAAATAAAAGTATTGATCCGAAATTAATTATTATTGGTGAATTTCAGAGCCGTGGTGAGGGAATTGGTGGAGACAGAGGAGGAATTCGGAAAGGATCTACAATCAGTTGTAGAGAGGTACATCAAAGTAATTGATCACCCTTCTACTCCCAGATTGGTAAAAGACAACAAGGACTTGATATTCGGCAATTTCAAACAAATTGCCGACTTTCACAATACTGTCCTTATTGAGGGTGTCAAGTACTATGCCAACAAACCGAACATGATTGGTAAGACATTTCTCAGGCTGGAACGCGATTTTGACAAACATGCCGCTTTTTGTCGCGATGAGCCGAAAGCACAAGAATTTTTAACGACCAATGAAACTGTGCGCGAGTTCTTCCAGGTAATACAAAATATGATTTTTTTTACTTTCTAAGCTGACAGCAATGATTAGCGCCATCTATTACATTTAGTTATAAACAGCACTCAGATCGATCTCTTGAACTCATTTCAGCGTGGTTAGAGAACAGTAGAAATTGGATGATTGCCAATTTAGATTAGCTCGCGAGAGAAAAATAAATGATTTACCAATGATCGATTTAGGAAAGTAAATTAAACAAACACCTGCGAGAACCTATGTATTCTGTCGTCTGAGAGAGATCGAGAGAGAGTACATAAGCGACAAGTGGTTGCTTGCCGGTTCTTTCGCGTCTTATAGAATTCGAGAAATCTATTTTCAATTTTTGAGATTCTCACGTCGGTCGGCTGTGTAGAACATTTACCACATGGCGTCAACATCAACCACTTCCCAAGTAAACAAGACGCGCTTCTGTACGTCCACCCCGCGAAAATCTACTGATCCCCCGATGATCGCGACCATCATTATGGGATTTTCATTGATGGTGTTCGCTGATGTTTGCGAAAGTCGAAATTTAATTATAGATTTGTGGATTTCGCTCGCATTTTAATGTTAATTTTTATAAGCTCAGTTGCTTTTGACTTCTCACGAGGAGAAGAGTGGCTTTGCGAAGATCCCGCGATTTCGGAAAAGAATAATAGAAGTTTATCCATTTTGCGAAGTTCGGGTTAGAAAATCGAAAAATATTGTTTTTTTTTTTGTTTTTAAAATATTTAATTGCAAGTTTAAATTAAAAATTAGTTCATTAATTGTATTGTGTGTTTAAAAATATCTAGTGGAACATATAATAGTGTTTGATTAATAGTTATTTGCTTTAAATAAAGTTTAATTTAATAACAAGTGTTTGTTCAATTTTATACTATTACATAACGATCGAAATTTTGGATTACCATCAATCTATTACCACAGGATAAAAAGGATTACCGCTTGATTACCAACAATTGAAGGTAGATTTTACAGCTATAATGTATTTTTGAAACGTAAATTAAAATTTTGTTGGGTTGAATGTTAGAAGAAATTTTCTTAAAACTACGAAAATTTGATGAGCAGAAAATTTCGCAATGTCCCAAAATAATTCAGTAGAGCGACTGATGATTTAAATAACGTATAAATACTAAGAAAGCGAGTATGTGTAGTGGTATGTCGATTTTTCAATATATTCGACCGACAAATTTTCCGAAGGATGGAATTTGTTGAACTATTTACGAAAAATTCATATCTTTTGAATTATAGGAATATTTAAAATAACGTCCAAGTTCACGAATTAGACATTGAATGTTATTTTAAGCGATTATCCAAAGGCACGAAGGGATTAAAAATACGAGTATGTCCGTGAAAAAAGTCAAATTTTAATTTGGGTCATTCCCGGTTTCTACAAAATGGCGTGTTGTTGTCAGTTTTTTTTAAAGATTCCTTTGGGAAATTTTATTAAATAATTGTTTTTTTTATTTTCACTAAGGAATTGTCGAACAAGTTAGGAGACGACAAAAGCTTAACCGAACATTTGCAGTTGCCAATTCAACGGATCAACGATTATCAACTTCTGTTAAAGGTCAGACTGCCAATAAATCTCGCGTAAACTATTTATTCAATGGATTCTAAAACCGAAAAGTAATCGATTCTTCCAAAAATAATTCAGTGTGTTGGAGCAAACAGCATAAATAACCGTCCGTCTGTTTGAATGACGAGGTTAAACTAAAATTAGCGGAAATGTAAGGCATAACAGTCACTGTTTTGACAAAAAGACAGATCGCAGCGGTCCTATTGTAACATTGTATCAAATGGATTTTTTTTTAAATTTTAATTTTAAATATTTAGATTCAAAATAAAATTTGTGATTGATGGCACAGACCATAGTAATTGTTTATAAGAAAAATGTAAATAAATTATTTTGCAAATGGCGGCGACTAAATGGACCAAGTACATTTGGCAGTAAATGCTGAATAGAACTTGCATATTTTTTAGATGCAATAAATGAGATAGATTTAGAGCACCAATAAAGATGGCAAATCTGGGTCGTCTTTCTAATAATTAATCTTACGTAATCCCTGACTTAATAAATGGACCCACATTACTTGAATCTAATCGAATTGTTTTTAAACTCTTTTATCCGTATTAAATTTTTGAGATCGGAAAATCGTTCTTTATAGACGAAGCCAGAGTGTGCAAACGTTTAAATGGGAAATGTGTATTTGCGAACGGTCAGTGTGTTATTTTTATCAAATCGCCCACTTTGTCTAATATCTTTTTGCAAAGAAAATGTTTAAGCTATAGAAATGGACAGAGAATGTTCTGGATTTTCTTTACATTTCAATTACCACCACTATAAATATGGGCTACAAATTGATGTTCAAAGGATCAACTCTCCCCCATTTTCCGATTAAAATAATTGGCCTAATGCAAATGTTACATTTAATTCATGACAAAAGTTGTTAATTACTCCCTGAGAAATGTGCTGGCCGTTTGCCAGCAGCTCTGTTTTGCTCAAAGTCGGGCGATTCATTGAATAAATATCGTTTATGCAAAACAATAATTGGACATTTACTCAATCTTTTTGACAATCTGACATTTAATGTTTAGCTAAATTGCGAATTTAACATTCACTTTTCACTAGGAACTTGTCAAATATTCGCAAAGGCTAGGAGACAACGTTTCTGATCTACAAAAAGCACTCGAGTTGATGCTAAATATCCCTCATCAGGCGATTGACAGTAAATTTATTGCCAGTATCGAAGGATATCGCGGAAATATCCACAAACTTGGTCGTCTGATTGCGCACGAATGGTGGACTGTAGTCGACAAGGAGGGAAAGCCAAAAGAACGCTACCTGTTTCTCTTTAAAGCGCGTATATTAGTTTGCAAAGTTAGACGAATATCAGATGATCGCTCTGTTTTTGTTTTGAAGGACATTGTGAGAGTAAGTTTAGGATACCTCGTCAAACGTTGTTACTCTCTAATTACTGTGGTATTTTTTGTTTCAGTTACCGGAGGCGGAAATCAAGGATTATCCAGAAACCAACAAATTTGACCTACTCCTGAAAGTACTGACAGGACCTTCAGCAGCAACTCTACCAATAACATTTGTGTCGCACAAGGACGAAGTGAAAACTAAGTGGCTGACAGAGATTCGTCATTACGCTACAGATCAAGTCGCCCTTCAAGAGCACGTTGTTGATGACCTTCGAATCGATCCAAACCACGTTCAACAGTTTGACGATCAGGTCTTGAAACTCCCCCAAAGAATTGAAGCATCAGACTCTGACGCAGGAATACGACCTTCGGACGTAGCAAAGGATCATTTCTTAACCAAAAAGCGGGGCGAAAAGTTAGAAACTCAATCAGTGACAAGTGCTATAAATGTTGTAGAAAATACCAACAGTGTAGTACAGGAAAAGAGTAGTGCAGTGAAAGAAACTGTGCAAATAGTATCTAGTCAATCTGTAGCTAGCAGTGAAACAAAAAGCGAAAGTGCTGTGGTTCGAAAGGTTCTGCAAAAAAGTGAAGCTGTTGTTTCAAGTGAAGAGACTCTTAAGGATTCGGTAGCTGAGAAGCATAAATTAACTACTTTAGATTATCCTCCCAGTAAAATAACAAAGGTTGAAGACAGTGATAAAAAAGATAAGGTATCGCGAATTCCAGTGAAAACTTCTCCTGAAAAGACAGCCAAACCGATTACAGAAGAGGACCAGAAAAAGAAGTTGGAAGATCAATCAAGACAAGAAGCAGAAATAAAAAGAAAAGAAGAAGAAATACACAAACTTGAGGAAGAAAAGCGAATCAAAAAAGAATTAGAAGGACAACTTAAAAAAGAAGCTGAAAGAAAACAGAAAGAAGAAGAGACACGTAAGTTTGAAGAAGAAAAAAGACTAAAAGAAAAAGAAGAGGAAAATAAAAGGAAAATAGAAGAACAACTAAAATTAGAAGCTGAGCGAAAAAAGAAAGAAGAAGAGACAAGAAAGATCGAAGAAGAAAAGCGAAAGCTAGAAGAAGAACGAAAGCGAAAACAGGAGGAAGAGGAAAAACGTGTAAAAGAAGTAGAAGAAAAGCGAAAGCAAGAAGAAGAACAGAAGCGAAAAGAAGCAGAAGAGAAGAAACGAGTACAAGAAGCCGAGGAAAAGCGTATAAAGGAGGAAGAACAAAAACGAATTGAAGAAGAGAAATTACAGAAAATCAGAGAAGAAGAAGAGAAGAAAATACAAGAAGAAAAACGGAAACAGGAAGAAGCTAAGAAAAAAGAAGAAGAAAAATTGAAAGCAGAAGAAGAGAGAAAAAAGAAAGAAGCGGAAGATAAAAGGCGAAAAGAAGAGGAATTTGCAAAAAGACAAGAAGAACTACAAAAACAACAAGAGCTAAGAAAGCAAAAAGAGGAAGAAGAGGAAAGAGAACGTCGTAGTCAAGAAGAATTTGAACGAACCGTTCAAATAAAGAACCAAGAAAACCTTCGAAAACTTCAAGAAGCCGAAGCTCAAGTTCAAACCCAGGAAGCTGTTAGTGTCACGGTAGAAACCAAAACCATATCCGTTTCTGAGCAAGTAAAAACAACTGAAGCTACAAAATCAGATAAGCCAACAGTTACTGTTAAATTTGATCAAGCAGCTGGAGGAAGCGAACAAACAACCTCTACTGGCTCTGGTAAAAAGTCACCTGAAAACTCAAAGGAAATACCATTTGAAAAAGTAGCGTCAAAGCCGATTCAAGATCCAGATCCACCTGATCGTAAAGAACCACAAAGAAATAACAACGGGAATCATCCACCTACGGTAATTCCCGATTTTAATCCTCCTCCGCCATTAGTCTATCACACAACTTTTGAAGTATCTTTACACAAGGAGCCGCTACCACCACCACCTGTACCTCCAAAGATTCATCACAAGATAGTTGTCCATACAGAGTCTTTGGAACAGAAAACTGAGGAATTTTTACGTGGTAAGGTTGAACTAGACGCGATCAATTATTCGTTAGAGTCAGCCCAGAGTAAAATCAAGGATATTAAATCAACATTCGGAAAATCCAAGAAAGAGTCGGAGCTTGTTGAAGACACAGTTCGGAAAGCAAAATCTGGAGAATTTGAGAGGATTACTCATCCGGTTATTGACCCAAGGCCCAAAGTATACGACGTTGTGGAAATTGTTGAGCAACCCGAAGCATGCGATAAGCTCCCCGAAGATTTACAGAAGAAATACGATATAACTAAGGAATTATTACTGACAAAGAGTGAAAAGAAAATGTCTTCATCAACATCATCTTATTATGCAGCTTCGTCCCACGAAGGTAATATTATATTTTAAATTAAAATCACTCGAGTTAAATTACTTGGAAATAGTAATTTGATACCCTGGGTATATGCAGTATTCTGTTGTCGTGGTAGTCGTAGTAAAACTAGAATATGAGCCAATCGTAGTAGTAAATTGTCCTTTAATTTATTCTATCAAGATTTACTGTACTAGGCAAAATAGTAAATTTTCCACTTGCACGAATCTATAAAACCTGTTGAATGACTTCCTTTTTTCTATAACATTTCTTAGTAGTTTGTTTAATCACCTTTGAATCTCTTCTAAATCTTAGTTAGCAGCTCTAGCTATAAAGGATCTTATGAAGGCACTACTGGAGTTACTTCCAGTCAACAATACTCGGCTACGTCATCTTCAACAATGGAGGCTTCGAGTGGAAAACGCGCCCAGATATCAATTAATGGATCTTCAGGTGTTAAGCCGGTTTTCAAGAAAACCGTCAAAGGATGCAATATTCAACGTGAGTTGAGTCTAATAAACAATAAACCAAGGTCGCCATTACTCAAGTCAACATCATAGGTCAAGGAATGTGTTTAAATGCACATTTCAACATCAAGCCAATTATTTATATACAAGATTTCATCACCAAGACTGTCCTAGACAACAGTTCTTTTCTTAATTATTCTTGTTTATGCTCTATTTCCATTTCTGCTTCAATTTGACTATTACTTTCATCACCTAAGTTATTTATACGTAGAACAAAATAATTAAGACATGATCATTAACGATCATTTCTTAGCGTAATACAAGATGTGTGGGCTTTGTTAGAAAATAATATAGAGCAATAGTTTGTGCGTAGAAAAAAGCTTTGTAGTATATTAGAGCTTTTAAAAATGGCTTACTCATTCTAACGATTTAAGCTGGTTTTTGGCGTTATTTTAATTTACCATTGATTCTCTAGCTGGCGAAAAGGCGGTGTTTGACATTGAGCTGGAGTCACCCGCTGAGTCTGTAATCTGGCTGAAAGACAACAAGCCTATGGAAGATCGCTTGGCTGACAGGGTGAGGAAGACCGAAACATCTCCAACCCACCGACTTGAGATCTTCAATTGCACCGAAAATGATAGTGGATTGTATACAGCTCGTGCCAATAATGGAACCGAAACTGCCACTTCTACGGCTCAGCTCATCGTTCAAAAAAGTGGGCGGTTTGAAAAATGATCAACACCTTCTATTTTTAACCATTCTTAATTTTAGTGTCGGAAGAAAAGAAGAGGGAATTGGCTGAGGCGAATGGCCCACATTTCTCCATCCGGTTGAAAGATACTGAAATTCTGGAAAATACTTTCCTTCGATTCATGGTCAAGGTCAGGGGTGACCCTCAGCCCAGGATTAGATTGTATGTACGATGTTTTTAAGCGACTTATTTTACAATCATGGTGTTCTAATTATAGTTTCAAAGATGGCGTCGAAATCACCGAAGAAGACAACCGTCGCGAGATCAACAAAGATCGGCATGAGGCTGGCTTTTACGAATTAATCATCCCAGATGTACAGAAAAGCGATGCCGGGTTGTATTTATGTACTGCTGTGAATAAATATGGAGAGGCTTCTTCTGAAGCTAAGGTGTCAGTTTGCGGTAAGAATTTTGATTTGAAAATGTATTTCATAACTAAAATTTACTATTTGAGTAGAAGATAAAGACATCTTTGGAGACCTAAGTGGTCATATTTTACCGAAAGGAGAGAAGCCCAACTTTACTTGGAAGCGTAATGGGCAAACGTTTGATCCAGAAGAGCGGTTCAAGGTTTTGTTAGGTGAAGATGAAGATTCTCTCGCTTTGGTGTTCCAGCACGTGAAACCCGAGGATGCTGGCATTTACACATGTGTTGCTCAAACTAGTACTGGCAACATATCGTGTAGTGCCGAATTAACAGTTCAAGGTGCTGTAGAGCAGTTATTGAGAGAACCTGAGAAACCAAAACTCATAATTGAGGCCCGCGAACCAGTTGCGGCAATTGGAGGATCTGCAATGATTGAGTTGCACTGTTTGGGCTATCCGAAGCCTGAAATCCTATGGAAACATGATGGAAACGTCATTGAACCAAGTGGACGGTTTAAATTCTTATATGAAGACTCTGAAAGTATGTCCTTGATCATTAAAAATGTTTCAATTGAAGATGGTGGATTGTATACGATTACCGCATCCAACGAACTTGGATTTGACACTGCTGAAGTTAATCTCATTATAAAAACTCCACCGAAGGTCAAGAAGCCTAACGATGCTACCTGTATGGCTGATGAAACCTTCAAAATGTATGTGGAAGCAATTGGGGAGCCCGCTCCGACTTGCAAGTTCTTTAAGGATGGCAAGGAAATACATGAATGCGAAAGGGTGCGATTTAGCAGTACCAACGAAAAGCATTATATTGAATTCAATCCAGCTTCTCTGAAGGATACAGGAGCTTATTCTGTTATAGCTTCCAATGAGGTTAGTCAAACGTCAGAATTCTGGAGCCTGACTGTCAATTCGCAACCAAAGGTTTCACGTAAACTAGGCGTTGAACACACTGTGTCAGAGAAGGAAGACATTGTTCTAAGCGTTAAAGTTGACTCTTGGCCACCACCAACAGTTAAGTGGCTGAAAGATGGTAAAGAGTTGAACATGAAAGACTCGAGGGTTCGAGTAATTACGGAAGGTGATGTTCATACATTGATAATATCTGGAGCAAACCGTAATGACGGGGCCGTCTATGGAGTTGAGCTGATCAACGAGTTTGGAACCACAAAAGATGAAACCCTTGTCAATGTCAAGTGTGCACCTCAGTTCAAGGAGAAACTTCGCGATATCATTGTCAATGAAGGAGACGTTGATGTTCAATTGTATGTCAGTGTTGAAGGCTTTCCCAAACCGACCATTCACTGGTACATTGATAGCACCGAGATTTCTTCGTCTCACAACGACTACCGTTTTGTAGAAGAAGGTGAATCCTTCCGGCTAATTATAAATGAGGTCACCACAGAAATGCAGGGCAAATACTCATGTGTCATTAAGAATGCTCATGGTACTGATGAGAGTTCTGCGAGTGTGACGGTCCAATGTAAACCCAAACTGAAGAAGTTTTTGAAAGATACCGAAGTGAATGAAGGTGAGACTCTGGAATTGGAGGTGGAAATTTATGCTGTCCCTGAACCAAATATTTCATGGTAAGTCGAAAAAACTAAAATATTTAATATGTCTATTAGAATGATTAACAAAAATGCTACTATTAACAAGGTTATTTTATTTCAAATCATAATTACACACAAAAATCCAACAAATTTATATTTAAAGGTACAAGAACGGTCAGGAAGTAAGTGCAGACGCTCGATTGAAGATCTTTAGAGATTCAAAGCGTTCCGAGTCTTATTGGTTGACGTTGACGATTGTGAAGGAGCAAGATGCTGGAGTCTATGAATTGAAAGCCTCAAATATTCTTGGAAGCGTGGAAACTAAGAGCGTCGTTACAGTAGTTAGTAAGTATCATTCTTATCGAGCCCAAAGAATATTTCTGATATTAGTGATTGATTGAGTCGATTTTTAAAATTATCTTTAATAATTCAAAGTGAGTATTTTTCCACTCCAAACAATTTTGAGTTTTGTATTTTTAGAATCTTGTTCTGGAATTTTGATCACTACATGATTTTTGGTTCTTTAGCTCCATTTAGGATAGAAAAATTGTATATTTTCAATGAAATTCATAACTATTACATTCCCACTAATTCTAGCAAATGATGCTATTATAATGGAAAAGACCCTTGTTAAGGAAGAGGATATTATGGTTGTGGAGGAATTAAAAGATTCTGATGTACAAACTAATAAGATCCGAAAATCGGACGAGGCTGAGGGTAACGAAACATATTCTCTTCTAACTGTCTCTTAAACATCTTTTTCTCCAGTAGTAATTGAATATCTGTTCTGTAGAGTTTAAATGAATCCCCTAGATCGAAAATTACTTCGAAAAATACTATTGTAGAAGTAGTCTAAAACCTGATAGTAGAATAATATTAATATCCATTAAATTTCCATACTTTTCCACACTAACCAGATTAAACAAATAATCATATAAACCATAGAGTAATTATACTACATGAAGTATTCCAGAGATGTTGTAATTTGTTTAATATTCACGTCACGGTTTTCATCTTATATAATAATTTCTTATTAAAATATACAGACAATTGATTTATTAAAAGCAGAAATAACTTGAAACAGTCTAGTATTGTTATTTGTTTATTTTATTTTGATGCATCAATAAAAAATTTTATGTATAATAGAATACTTCACGTAGTATGTTACTAATTATATAAATGAAATCATTTTTACATTTGCATTTTTGTTTCATAACACCAAAATATGAACTTACGTCATCCGTCCACGCACCATCACCATTCCTCATTCCGAACTATAATCAAAACATGATACTGACCAATTTAAAGAAAGGATCTCTGAGACCAGTATTCGAACTGGGAATGTGGCCGAAAAACAGACAATCACACATTGCTCTAAAATCGGCGAAGGAGGGGAAACTGTAACGGTTTCCGTCCTGACAGAAGAAAGTCACGAATCTTCAACAACAGGTATGTTTAGTAAACGTGTTACTTTCACGACACCAACAAAAATCATTCAAACATTCACAAATGACATTCTACATTTTGTTTTTTGGGGTTTAGAAATTGTTTTAACTTTGCTAAGGCGCTTTTAAATGGCGGCCAATTTGCTTCGTTTTTTGTTAAATAATCTATCTTTCGTGAATATTTGGTGAACTGAAAGTGACTTCAATTAGAACGAATTCATGAAGATAATTTAAAATAAATATACAAACATGTAGGTCCAGATGAAGCGCATGTCATTCACAAATTGAAAACGACAACAATCATTTTCGAAGAAGACTCTTCAATGGGAGAGCCATCTACTATGGCGATAATTCATCCAAACAAACCCCATGCGACATCTCTTCAAATAGAAGATATGGGCAGTTTCACATACACTACCCATGAAGAATCAGTCACTTATCAGACACTGGACAACGACAAAAGGGTAACAGTCAATGCAGTTGTTGATGAGGCAGAATCAGAAGCTGATCAAATAAATATGGCCCATAAAAAATCCACTTCGAGGGGGGTTTCAATCATTTCAGCATCTG
Organism: Clogmia albipunctata; assembly: GCA_001014945.1. Taxonomy (NCBI): domain Eukaryota; kingdom Metazoa; phylum Arthropoda; class Insecta; order Diptera; family Psychodidae; genus Clogmia; species Clogmia albipunctata. Next base: position 69,046 of record JXOV01014910.1, read on the forward strand.
AGGAAGACAGCATCAAGAGTGGCTTCTTGTCAAGAGAACTGTCATCCGATGAAAAGGAATTCACAATGGATGATGGCAAGTTTAGGGTCCAAATGACTAGAACTGCTAACAGAGAAACATTTGTTGGAGAAATTCAGACAGCAGACAATGAAATAGAAGATATTTGGAATAATAATACCAACTCACAGAAAACTGATACTGAAGATTTTTGGGGCAATGCAGAAGAGGTCCAAACTGAAAAACCGAAATTGGTCTTTAAAAGTGAAGTTGAAGAAAGGACCAAGTCAGTACAAATTGAGACTCCTGTTTCTATGGAATCTGTTGATATAAACGATGTATGGGGTGAAGGCAAACAAATTGAAAGCAAAGTCCAAAAACGTCTATCCATCCAAGAAACAGAAGACATTCTTCAAAAACCAAAAATTGTTGATACTGTTGAAGATGAAGACGATTTTTGGTCTACTCAAGAGAAGTCAGAAGAAAACGCAAACCATGCAATTGAGAAGACAAAACTCGTGAAAGAGGTTCTCGAAGACGACAATGATTTTTGGGGTTCTGAGAAGAAAAGTATACAATCACCTGAAATTGATGAAACTGAAACTTCAAAGAAGTCTAAACTATTACTTAAAATTGAGGAAGACACTGATGACTTTTGGGGTTCTACAAATAAAGCAGAATCCAAACCGACAACTCCAAATACAGCAAAAGCTGAAATTGAAGAGTTAGTTCAAACCCCTAAAATTAGTAATGGAGTAGAAGAAGACTTTTGGAGTACTCAAAATGAACCTGAAGCAGAGATTAACATCTCTAAAACTATTGATCAAGCTAAAGACGAGGCAGATGATTTTTGGGGCTCAGAGGAAACTTCTAATCATTCGATTACAATTAAAGAAACTGAACAACATTTTCCAAAAACTGCTGAAAAAGAAGAACCGAGCGTGGAAGCTGATAATATTTGGGGATGTGAGGAAACTCAAGAGAAATCTACTATTAAGGTTTCACATGATGAAGAAGAAACTAATAAAAAATTATTAGAAAAAACTGAAATAGAAGAACACTCTCCCAAAGTAAAAGCAACGATAAAAGTTAATGAGGAAGATGATGATTTCTGGGGATCGGAGGAAATATCTAAAAAGTCGTCTAAAACAGAAGTACAGGAAATATTTACTTCAAATTTGATTAAAAAGGCTGATGAACCCGATAACTTTTGGGAGTCTTCGGATGCGGTTATAAATACGACAGTTGAATCAAAAACTTTAAGTCAAACAGCTGAATTTGGTGAGGAATGGGGAATAGAATCAAAAATTACCAAAAGAATTGAAATAGAAGAAGTCACTGAGATTTCCGGTGTTATGAATGAAGATGATATATGGGGTTCGGAAGCAACTGAAGTCACTTTTAAAAGATCTATAAAAACAAGTAGCCAGTATGAGGATCAAAGTGGGCAGTCCGAAGTTTTGAATCAAGAAGATGTAACACACCAAATAGAATTAAATCCACAGTCCAAAGAGGTGATAAATGAGAAGACGATTGAAGCAGAAACAGAATTCGATGAAATTTTGAAAAACGAAGACAAAAAAGACAAACTTGAAGCTAAGCCTAAAGTAGAAGTTGAAGAAGAGCCTCAAATATCTAAAGAAATTGATTCGGCGATTAAGTCCCAGGAAACAAAAACTGATTCTGAATTTGATGACATATGGAATAATGATGACGAAAAAGAGAAACCAGAAGCCAAGCTTAAAGTGGAAGTAGAAGAAGAGCCTCTGGTAACAACAGAGTTTGATGAGCCAAAGAAGGCACACGAAACAAAACTAAATTCAGATTTCGACGATATTTGGAACAACGAAACCAATAGTAATAATTTAGAAGCTAAGCCCAAAGTGGAAGTTGAAGAAGAGCCCCAAATACCGACTGAGTTATGCATTGTAAAAGAACCCCAAGAGACAAAAACGGAAACAGAATTCGATGATATTTGGGACAACGAAGTTGGAAAAGGGAAACCAGAAGCTAAGCCCAAAGTGGAAGTAGAAGAAGAGCCCCAAGAATCAACAGAGTTGGATGCGCCAAAGAAGCCACAAGAAACAAAAACCGATACAGAAATTGATGATATTTGGAGCAATGAGGATCAAATACAGAAACCAGAAGTTAAACCCAAAGTTGAAGTGAAAGAAGAGCCTCAAGTATCAAAAGAATTGGACTCTGCCAAAGACAATAAAAAATCCAGTGAATCTGAAAATAAGCAGGATCATAAAACCAAACCAAATGATCAGGACCAACAAAAAGAAGGTACCATCTATTTTTTTTTATATCTAAATTGAATGTACTCATTTCTCAGTTTTTAATTTTTTCTTGACAATGTGGAATGCAACTCACACTAAAACAAATCACAATACAAATAAATACTGAACATTTTTCACTATATCGCTTAACTAATATTGCAAAATAAGCATCTTTATCATAACAGTAGAACAATTTGTTACCTGGATGAGATGATAAAACGTTCTTCAGTGCTCGTGGTCGTAGTGGTAAGACTTTTTAATAACTGGACCTCTTCTCTAGGCTAATAATTTTCAAACCTGTTTATAGAAACCGTCTTATATAACACATTGAATAACATCGTTGTAAATACGTATATTAGATGTAAATAGTCTTCAGTTGTCTTATAGAACCCGTTTGATTATTTCCTGTCTTTGGATTTCTCATAATACTTAATTCAATTTTCGATTGAACTTTGGGCTTCACAGTAGACGTTGGCGTATTCTGAAAAGTGATGATCGAGATTAATTCATTTTTATTGCACGATTTTAACGCATTTTGAATCTTATCCTTTATAGCTGTTCCGGAAATTCTTTCAAGTGACTTTAAGGACCACACGGTTTACGAGTCTTTGCCCATTTCTTATGAAGTGCACGCTCGGGCAATACCCGAGCCAGAAGCTCACTGGACCCATGAAGGTAAATACATTACGGAAGAGAAGGGTCGAGTTTCAATCACTCACACCGGCGATTCCTACAAACTGGACATTAAACAGGTCAAAATGGAGGATATGGGCGAGATCAAGGTTGTCATTCAGAATAAGCTAGGCGAGAAAGCACAACAGGCCTTCCTTAACGTTATTCGTAAGTAAATTAAAAACTAATGAAATTCCCAGATTCAATTTTTAAATAAACTTCTAGCGGTTGCTGAATACCGAAAGCCGATTCTGAAAATGACCACAATGAAGGACATAGAGGCAACCAAAGACTCGGTTGTTTCATTCCAAGTTACGGTGACCGCAGACCCGTTACCAGATATAGTGTGGAAAAAGGACGGCGTTGAAATTAAATCTGACGGATTCTTTAAGACCAAGTCTGATTTCAAGGAACTAGAGCACAACCTAAAAGAAGTGACTTTAGAATTGAATATGCCAGGAGTTCGTCATGAAGATACAGGCGATTATTCGGTTCAGGTGAAGAACAAACATGGTGTGCAAGAATGTAAGGCTCATCTAGAAGTTCTTTCGAAACCCGAAGTTAAAGGATTGAAAGACCAATCCGCAGAGCCCTTTGATAAAATTGTTTACGAATGCACAGTCGTTGCTAATCCAAAACCTAAAGTCGTTTGGTCAAAGAATGGCGAGAATTTGTGCAATAATGACAATTATGACGTCATTGCGGATATTGAAAACGATTCCTATAAACTTATAGTTCATTCGGCCACAACAGAACAAGCAGGATCTTATACTTTAACAGCCACAAACAACCAAGGAGAGACAGTGGCTTATGCTCAGTTACATCTTCATGGTACGTCCAAATTTATATTTTTATTATATTTTTCATTGATTAAAATAATTCTTTTATACTCAGTTGAGAAACCACAATTCATAAAACTACCAGAAGATCAAACAGTTCATGATTATGCTGAACTCCTAACTAAAGTTCGTGCTACTGGAGTTCCGAAACCTGACATCAAATGGACTAAAAATGGTGTTCCATTGGACTTGGAAAACAAAGATACTTCTAAGCCTCTAATTACTATTGAATCATCTAACGATACTCACATTTCAAGCGATCTTCTAATCAAGCACTTCAATACAGACGACCAGGGAGATTATGCAGCCATAGCGTACAATATTTCTGGAGAAACCGAAGCTAGATTCAGCTTGAAAATGCAAAACACTCCTCCTTCGTTTGGAAAGAAATTGGAGCGTTTGGTAGAGGTGCCTGAGGGTGAAAAATTGCAGTTAGCTTGTACTTTGATTGGAAGTCCTATTCCGACTGTCCATTGGTTGAAGAACGGAGAGAAACTAGAGCCCAGTGAACAGTAAGTACATAAACAACCACTATGTAGCAGTGACTTATTATGCTTTTTCAGTGTCAAAATATCTCAAGCCCCAGATGGATCCGTCAAATTAGAAATTGAACATGCTCAGCCCGAAGATTGCGGTGCTTACAAGTTGGTGATTACAAATCCCAACGGTGAAAGCGAATCCATGTGCGCAGTAGCAGTTACACGTAAGTCAGAATTGATAAGTAAATGAGAAAATTCTTATAAATATCCTCTGTTGTTTTCAGCGGAACCAAGAGCACCAACCTTCACCAAACCACTTTCCGATGTGAAAGTTGTTGTAGGTGATGTTTTGAAACTGGAAGCTGAAATTATCGGATTCCCAGTTCCGGAGATTCAATGGTTTAAAGACGGTTGCCCTATTCGCCTTTCCCCTGAAGTGAACTTTGTGTGCCAACCAAATGGTGTAATTGGACTCTTAATAGATTCAGCTCGCCCAGAAGACGCTGGAGTTTACACAGTGGAAGCAGCTAATAAATTAGGTGACGCGTCGAATAAAGCAAAGGCTGAAGTTGAACCCAAACCTCAGAAACCCGGATTCATCGCCGAATTGCGTGATGTTCAAGGAATTGAAGGATTCCCAGTTAAAATGGAAGTTAAAACTGTAGGACATCCAGCTCCAGAGATTCATTGGAAGCACAACGGAGAAGAAATTCCTGCTGGAAATGAACATTTCCATATTACTCAACTACCCAATGGAACAGCCGCTTTGGTGATTGACAAGGCAATCCCCACTGATGAAGGAGAATACCAAGTGGAGGCTTTGAATCCTGAAGGTCAAGCTGTATCAAAGGCGGTCCTTTCTGTAAAATCCAAGGTTGACGACTCTATTCCTGAAGAAACACCGAAGTTCTTGAACGGTTTAAGGAATGTTTGTACCGATGAAGGACAGCCCATTTCCTTATCTGCTCCTTTCATTTCAAATCCCATGCCTGAAATAATCTGGACCAAAAACGAGGAACCACTCGTTCCCAGTGAACGTGTGCTAATGACTTGTGATGGTAAGAATGTTGGTCTGATTATCAATCCTTCGGAAACCACCGACGCAGGCGATTACACTTGTCTTTTGGCCAATCCTTTGGGTGAGGATCAGTCTAAATGTGCTGTTAGTGTTCGTAAAGTCTATCAACCCCCAACCTTCCACCAGCGCTTGATCGACTTACAAGAGTTGCCCAAGAACGACGCCAAATTCCCATACAAACTGGGTGGTATCCCATCTCCTGATGTTACATGGTACTACAACAACGAACCCATTTCCGAGAATCAAAAATATAAGATCAAGAGCGAAGGAGATATTGGCTGTCTCTATGTGAAGAATTGCACACCTGCAGATTCTGGAATATACAAATGTGTGGCTAGAAACCGCGAAGGAGAAGATTCAACTCAAGCTAAACTAGAAGTGGTCGATAAAATGTAAATACGCAGTATTTGTTTTCGAAATTACATAATTTCATTCTTGATCTATTTTTAGCGAACGACGCGATCGTGCTGAACCTCCTTCGTTCTTGAAGAGAATCGGAGATCTTGAAGCGTACGATGGAATGAAGGCCAGGTTCACTGCCTGTTGCAATGGTTATCCAGAGCCATCGGTTGAATGGTACAAGGATGGTCAGAAACTATTCGGAAACGATAGAATCAAATTGGAAATAGAATCTCACGGGCTGTTGAGGTTAACAATCGAAAACGTAAATCGATCTGACGTTGGTCAATACAAATGTCGAATTTTCAATCCACATGGCGAAGATGCCTGCACTGCTGATCTTACATTTGAAAGTAAGAAGAAGAAAACAATAAAATTATGAAAACTTTAACCACATAAATTTCTTTTGCAGGTCTTGATGATGGATCTGGAGATGTTGGAGATCAATACAGTGAATTTGAAAAGCATAAAAAATCAGGTGCACCAGTTCCATTGTCTGATCGTCCAATTATATCAAAGATGACTGATCGCCAACTAACTCTGGCGTGGAAACCTTCTTTCCCATCTTCTGGACGTTATCCAGTCACCTATCAAGTGGAAAGATTAGATTTGCCTGATGGTGACTGGCATCCAGTTCGATCAGGAATTAGGAATTGTGCCTGTGAAGTTCGTGATTTGGAGCCTTATAGGGATTACAGATTCCGAGTTCGCGTTGAGAACAAATTCGGGGTATCAGAACCTAGTCCTTATGCACAGACATTTAGACAAAAACTAGAACCAGAACCACCAAGGTTCCACCCTTATCTAGCTCCTGGAATCGATTTCCGACCCCATATTTCACCATATTTCCCCAAGGACTTTGATATTGAGAAGCCACCTCATGACGGGTTCGCTCAAGCTCCACAGTTCCTTCGTCAAGAACAAGATTGTCAATATGGTGTTAAGGGTCATAATGTAGACTTGTTCTGGTATGTTTATGGTTATCCCAAACCAACAATGACATACTTCTTCAATGGAGAACCAATTGAAACTGGAGGTGGGCGATATGACCAGAGTTACACTCGTAACGGTCAGGCAACACTTTTCATCAATAGAATGATGGATAGAGATGCTGGCTGGTATGAAGCTGTGGCCCACAATGAACACGGAGAGGCCCGCCAAAAAGTGCGATTGGAACCTGCTGAATATCCCAGATTTATCACTCGCCCTGAAGAAACATACATCATGGCTCGTCGTCACGGACGATTGGAAGCTAAAGTTACTGGAATTCCCTTCCCTGAAATTCGTTGGTTCAAAGATTGGCAGCCTTTGGCAGAAACAAGCCGTATCAAGATGCAGTACTATGAACCTGATACTTGTGTGTTGTTGATTAGCGAGGCGATTTACAAGGATGAAGGATTGTATTCTATCAGCGCTCGTAACGTGGCTGGATGTGTTAGCTCCTCAGCAATGATCCATATTGACGATGATGAAGATGAATACATCTACCATGCTCACTCTCGAAGACCATATGTTCGGGCTAAACAGAACAAGACTTATGATGAGTTATACGATATCGGAGATGAGTTGGGACGAGGTACTCAAGGTATCACCTATCATGCTGTGGAGAAGGCCACAGGAAGAAACTTTGCTGCCAAGATTATGCATGGCAAAGATGAATTACGTCCTCTTATGTTTAACGAACTTGAAATTATGAACTCTTTGAACCATAAGAAATTGATTCGTCTTCACGATGCCTACGACACCCACCGCAGTTTGACTCTGGTTATGGAGTTGGCTGGAGGCGGTGAATTGGTTAGAGATAACTTACTTAGACGACATTGGTATACAGAGCGAGATATTGCTGCATATATGTACCAAGTATTGCTGGGATTGGATCATATGCATTCTTGTGGTATTGGCCATATGGGACTTAATGTAAGATTCATATTTCTATCATTTTTCAATTTTCTATTATTCTATTATTCGTTTTAGATCAAAGACTTGCTGATATCTCATCCTGGTGGCGATGACATCAAAATTTGCGATTTTGGGCTCTCTAGACGAATTAAGAATGGCCAATATGCTCCTCTAGATTTTGGAATGCCTGAATATGTGGCCCCTGAAGTGGTTAATAAGGAAGGGGTTGGTTTCTTACAAGATATGTGGAGCGTTGGTATTGTCACTTACGTCTTACTTAGTGGATCGTCCCCATTCAGAGGAGAAAATGATAGAGAAACTCTAACCAATGTCCAAACTGGCAAATGGGAATTCCGTGAATCGATTTGGAAGTACATGTCTGAAGAATGTAGAGACTTCATTTTCAAACTTTTGGTTTATATTCCTGAAAAACGAATGGACATTAAGACCGCTCTTAAACATCCTTGGTTTGATATCATTAGTCGTCGCCGTGAAGACGAATATAGAATCAGTACCGATAAGCTACGATCGTATCAAGATCAATTCCAGGGTTGGTACAACAATGCCAGTTGTAGGAATTGGTACAGACGAAGACCTCTTCATGGTGCTTTCACACATCCGTCGAAAATGGTGTATCCACCTGGAGAAGTTTATACTCCAGAAGATACTCCTGACCGTGAACCGAGAGTCAAATCTAAGAGAGGACCAATGGAAGACTTCGTCGGACGTGAACCCGCAGAGTATGAGCTGGGAATGTTCCAATCCGAAAGCCAGTAAGTTTTAATACATAATTTGATATCACCACTGTTTCAATACTTATTTTTCTTTAGCTATCAATATGGTCCTGATACTTATCTTCTCCAACTCCGTGATACGGACTTCCCAGTTCGCCTTCGTGAATATATGAAGGTGGCTGTGCATCGCTCGCCTGGATTCTACAACAATCTGTATGACACTAACTACGATTGGACTTTACCAATTATTCGCGAACGAAGGCGATTTACAGATATTATGGATGAAGAAATTGACGATGAGAGACGTTCAAGGATCAGTAATTATGGAGTAAATGATTCTTATTCTATCAGGCGTCTGCGTACAGAGTTGGGTTCCCGACTCGAGTCGTACGTGGAGGCAACAGCTCAACTGGAAACACAGAAAACTGGACATCCACCTATTTTCCGTGAAAAACCGCAACAATTGGCTATCCAGGATAACCATTCTGCCCAATTACAATGCTATGCTGTAGGAGATCCTCCACCAACAATTCAGTGGTTTAAGAATGACATGGTTGTAACTGAGAGCAAACGGGTTAAGATTGAAATGGATAAAAATGGAAGATCCTTCCTCAAGTTTTCACCAGCTGTTTTGTATGATATTGGAATCTACAAAGCTGTGGCCAGAAATAAGGTTGGCCAAACTGTAGCTCGCGCTAGAGTTGTTATTGCTACTTTGCCTGATGCACCAGACTCACCTGAGCCATCTCAGATTAGTGATACTGAGGTTCTTTTGCGTTGGAAACAACCTCGAGATGATGGTAACACTTCAGTTCTATGCTATATGTTGCAATACAAATTGGTCAGTGACGATGAATGGCAGACAGTTGCCGATAACATTGATCATGAATTCTACTTAGTGCAAGGATTAAGTGAGCGTCATAACTATCTCTTCCGTTTGGCTGCCCGAAACAAGATTGGCTGGAGTGATATGGGAATTCCCACTCAAATCATAACGACTCGAGAGGGAGGTGCTCCAAAGATCACAATCACAAAAGCAATGCGCCATTTACAAACCTTGACGGAATCGGGACAAGAGGTTTTGTTAGAGGAAGAACGTCCTCACTTGGATTACCACTTCGAAAGAGAGCCCATTGACTGGAGCTCAGACAACAATCTCAATGACAAATATAGTTTTGTTTCCGAAATTTCAAGGGGTAAATTCGCAATTGTTGTTAAGGGTGTAGAAAAGTCGACAGATCAAATTGTTGTGGCCAAAATCTTTGACTTGAACAGCGGTACGGAACAGCAAATCCAGAACGAATTTAATATTCATCGAACACTTCGCCATGAACGAATTCCTATTATATTGGCAGCTTTCAAACCTCAGAACTCGCCAATTGCTGTTTTGGTGCAGGAAAAACTTCAAGGAGCAGATATACTGACTTACCTAAGCAGCAGGCACGAATATAATGAACAAATGGTGGCCAATGTTATTACACAACTGTTGGACGCCTTGCAATACCTTCACTGGAGAGGAATCTGCCATTTGGATGTTCAACCAGATAATGTTGTCATGTCATCGGTTCGATCAGTCCAAATCAAATTAGCTGATTACGGAAGTGCACAGCGAATTTCTAAACTGGGTACGAATGTTCCTTTGGACACGTTGTCTCGATGCTGGCTGGATTTCATGTCTCCTGAAGTCTTAAAGGAGGAGCTTCTCTTCCCACAAACTGATATTTGGTCGGTGGGTGTTTTGACATATGTACTCCTTTCTGGAGTTAGTCCCTTCCGTGGAGAGAACGAAAATGAAACCAAACAAAATATCACATTCGTGCGTTACCGATTTGAAAATCTCTTCAAGGAGGTTAGCCAAGAAGCCACTAGGTTCCTCATGTTCCTCTTCAAACGTGGTCCAAGGTACTGTATTGGTTTTATCGATGAGAAAATATCATTTAATGTCATGTGTTTTTCCTTACAGCAAACGGCCAACAGCTGAAGAATGCCTCGAACACAGGTGGCTTATTTCTACGGACTATATGAATAAGAAACGTGAGCGAGCAGTCTTCTTGGGCAATAGAATAAGGGTAAGAATATTACGATACACTTAAAGGCACGATGAATAATAATTTTTTTATACGTCTTAGGACTTTTCTGATGCTTATCACACAATGAAAATGAATGAGGCCGCTAAATCAGATTCTTTGGCGTCATCATTTATGAGCGGAGGACCATCTCCTAGACAATTGTTACGCTCAAACAGCATCCAAGAGGAACTGTCTGCAACACTATAAACAAATAGAATAGATATTTTTGATTACTATTAATTTCTCATCATTTTTGCAATATTTATCGATTGTTATTTGTTGTCAAGTCGAAGAACAAAGAAGAAAAACAAAAACACAAAAGCAGAAGAAAAAGAAAATGATTGTACACCTGTTCCTGTTTCTAGTCCACACTTATTATTCTTGTTCTATATGCCAATCTATGATGCAGCTCTATTATTTATTTATTGTGATATTCCGATCCACGTGAGATGCCGAAGGAATAAAGAATATTATTATTGTAATAAACAAACCAAAACCAAAAAGCGAACGAAATTAAATTAAACTTGCATATTTACATACTCTCAATGTCTTATTGAACAAACACACATAAACATATTCAATTTGTATATGATTTTAAATAAAGGTAAATGAATTTAAAAAACGTTGTTACAATATTATTTTGTCTAACACTCAATATCCTCCAATGCCTTTTAAAACGTTGGTTGCTTAATGATATCCCATTCTTAGAAAATGTACTAAAAACACAAATGGACTAGTTACCATTTAAACATAAACTCACGTTCTTTTTTGGTTCAGCCCTTTACTACCCTGGTGGGCAGCCAACACCCAACACGATTACATGCATACGTTGGTCAATCTGCCCAAAATAAAACAAATTGCAAATTGTTTAAGTTACAGAATGAAAAATTTAACATATCTTGAATCGTTTAATTGAAAAACAGTATAATCGCCATTTTTGGCAAAATCAATGTTAAATCAAATATTACGGGGCTCATCAGAGAAAACCATAATCAATTTTCTATTGGTGTGCTGATCTGGTTGTTTATAATTAGTGCTTAGGCATTACTCGTATTAAGTCATTATTTGATTAAAAACGGACACATATCCTGGATCAGGCAGACGTAACGAACCGAAACGCGAGAAAAGTAATTTAAAGACGTCCTAATAATTCCAGTCAAAGTTTACAATAACCGACCTGTGACCGGGATGAAATGAATAATAATTTAATTAAATTTAATTAAATTTAATTTTAAAAAAATTAATGCTTGACATTTTGTCTTAATTTTTTAACAAAAAATTAAATTCAACGAGATTTGTCACTTTTTCACTAAGAAAATGTCATTGAATTTTTGCTAATAGAAGGAACAGCATATCTCCAGTGATTTCAAATGCCTGTAAAAACTTTATTATTAATCAAATAATTTCCACATTCTCGTCAAAACCGTTAAAAGACTCTATAAAAAAAGTAATACAGTGGACTTATTTGGGCCACGGTTAATAGGGACAATCGCTTTATCGGGCCAAAATACCTAGGAGCGGATCGGCAGTATATAAATAAACTAAAAATCCATCGCTTAATGGAGCCAAACCCATCGCTTTATAGGGCCGTTCGGTGGCCAAGATCATTACTACAAAGAGTTACAAGAACAAGTGCAAGTTCTTTTGTTTACTTTTATTCACATTGCCGATTTGATGACACTGCAATAGTTTACACGTCTCTCTGTTGTAAATTTTTTGCCATCAATATATTCATCACTACATACAGAATAATACTTAATTGTTAAATATATTGCTAAATTCATTTCGTTTCTTTTCGTTCATTATTGCTGGGTGCGAATTAACGTTCAAATTTGTTTGGTTGACAAGGCACAATACATGTACACGTCATTGACGATTGAATTATTTTGAAATTTTACAAGATAAACATATATTGAACAAATATCATTTAATATATACTCTTTTCCAAGCATATATGGATGTATATACATATGTACATACACGTACATATTTAAAAATCTTTACCTCCAAATCAAATCCTAGCATTTATTGACCAATCGGTTAATAGGACCAAATTATTCCGGTCCCAAAGTGGCCCTAATAAGCGGCGTCCACTGTATTACGAATTAAATTCCCGGTTTGTTTTAAAACAGTTTTTGGCAGTTTGCCAAAAATTTATGTCGTGGCGCTTGTGTCAAATAATCCATTCATTTATAAATACAAATTGAGATTTTATCTTTAAAAATCTGTTCAATTAGGATTCTCAGATGTGTCCTCAATCAAAGAATGGGAGTTATCATACGAGAACCATTTTTAAATTTGATTTTATTTTCAAAAACACCGATATGTGTGTTGGTTTTTTGTAAAAATAAAACTGGAATTTAAATAAGTCAAATACATGACCATAAATTACAACAATTTCACTTTTTCATGCAATCAAATAAATTTATTCAAGGATATAATAAATACGTATGTGAATAAGTATATGAAAACATTGATCAGTTTAGTGTTGATCTTCTTTCGGTTTAGTTTTGGTGTTTAAACTGCGTTCAGTTCTGTAGAATATGGATCCCATTGGATCTCTGGGGTCAGCTCCGGAATTCAAATGGTTGATAACCACTTTATCGTCTTCGAGACGAGAATTTTGATTCCACTCGGGTGCATTATGTTCTCGTCCCAATTCAATCAGTTTCATTAGGAGTTCAGTGTCTGATTCCAAAGCCTCGTCAAAGTCTTTCCATGAGATAAACTTCAAGTCGGATTCATCTAACTCTGGATCATCGGCTAGCAAATTGAAGAGGAATTTCATGTTGAACGGTTGGACGAAATTGTAGTTCTTTGATGAAGGAGTCTGACTTCTCAGTTGTCTTATCAGATGATCGTATTTCCAAGCACTACCTTCGGGAGAGGGCCAATTTTCCTGAAAAAATTATTTAATTTTAACTAACAAATTTAAAGAAAAATGTTTTTTGTTCACAACCATTTGACTGCGTCGTCCAATTCTGGGCACACTTTTAGAAGCCTTTAAGAAAAACGTGTCAAAATCACTGATAGATCCAGATCGACGGCCAATTCTAGGGACATTCTTTGTAATCTTCAAAAAGAATCCTGGGTTTTCGCTTTCGTCCGCTGTAGCGAAAACCAGCCCAATCACAGCTAACAACAAAACCCATCGAAACATTTCGATTGTGGTTGAATGATAACTGATGATTTGGATATGGAGACATTAACTTTTATATACTCAGGAATTGCCGAGGACTGGATTGAGTCTGAATTTCAATGACCCTCATGTTTTTTTCGTATTTAGATCAATAACACTGAATTTTAATGTATTGACTAATTGATTGACTATGTTTATTATGTACTCGTACTTTAAAATTTAGCAAGTTTTAATTTTAAGTATAATACATTTTTTTTAAATTTGCAATTTTAGAATAATAAAATAACAATAAAATTAGCATAATTTGGAAAATTATCCGATTGGAATTTTTAATTATGGCTTATAATTCCTCCACCACATAGCCAAAAATATAATTGTGGTAATTGTATATTATTAAATTTTAACAAGCTATAGATCAGCACCAAATAATACCCCGGTCTCAAAATTCGAACAACTAATGTCGTCAACATTATGCTCGAATTTAGACAGGTTTTCAAAGCTTGAATGAAATGCATAGAATCGGAGAGATAAACCGGATCTTTCAAATACTAGTAATTTGCTGCTGTTCAATGAACGGATACAGATGAAGGTGTGAAAGGGATGGTCTTCTTAGTAGTATGTGTGTTCTGTTTCGGTGTCAATTAATACGCTCTATATAGAATCATTTGTTCATAATGCTAATCACATCATAATAAATAATCATTCGTAAAAACATTATAGTCAATTGTCAATTGTGAAAGATATGGTTGAATTTGTTGTAAAACAGAATCTTAAAGTACATTAAAAAGGGTTTTGTTTGGTATAAAACATTAGTATATAGCCACCAGGATAAATCTTGTAGAACCATATCCATTTAATGAAATTTTTGAAGACTAATTCGAATAAAAATTGTCGTCAGTGTTGAGACTTATTTTCACCTCGAAAATTACGATCATAAGCAGAATTTTTAAAATTTGAGCTCAGACATTATAAGAATGGTCACTAAAAACTGTTCTTTGCTTAAAGTGCATGTTTGGTGAAGTTTTGGGGCTCAGTTTTTTTGGAACTTTCTTAATCGAAAAAAGGTCTGCTTGTGTAACCAGCCTTAGATTTAGACTAGGGGCAGTCGGGGCTAGTGCCCAGGGCGGCAAATTTTCAGGGGCGGCAAAATTTGAAATGTGAGAAAAAAAATTCTATACAATTTATAATTATCAATTATAAATAAACATTTTATATTTCAAGAAATATAATTTATGCATTATATATCAAATTAAAATTTTGAAATTTAAGAAAAAACTATCAAAATAGTTTACTTAATTTATTTACATGAATTTGAAAATATACACAATTTTAATGATCTTGTAGAACATGTCCCTTGCGCTGATAAAAAATATCACAATAAAACTTCAATCATAGGGGCGGCATTTTCTTCACTGCCCCAGGGCGGCAAATTTCTAAATCCGGCCCTGTGTGTAACTGTTCCGATCAGTTAATGGCGCTGTCCTAAAATTATTGTTGCGCTAATTTTGGGACACACCCTTTATATATTTTAAGCTCAAATAAAGTAGAGAGGATATTTATAATATTTGATAAGTAATACTTATCAAATATATATATTATTATATTCATTACTCGACGAGCCGTAAACAGCGTAAACATGTTTTATTTTGTAATATCTATATGTAATTATGAGTTCTGTCTAATAAATAAATAATAATAAAAATATTTATTTATTCGTATGAGTTTTTGTTGCAAAGTTTTATGTCATAGTTCCAAGGAAGACAACCAATTTCTTGCAGCCGTGGTTAGATCTTTTATATCTTCTGGATTNTTTTATTTTGTAATATCTATATGTAATTATGAGTTCTGTCTAATAAATAAATAATAATAAAAATATTTATTTATTCGTATGAGTTTTTGTT
>JXOV01014913.1:179-10726 GCA_001014945.1 Clogmia albipunctata
AATAAATCATAGTCTACTTTATTAGAGAGACCTGGAAAATGTCAAAATATATTTTCATTCTTAGGCTACTAAGAATAGTACAAAATTTTGCGGTTGAATAATGAAGAATAAATATACAAATTTCTTTGTGTAATAAATAATATATATTATTCAACAGATCAATATAATAGTACACATTGTGGAGTAAGCATGACTACCATAATGACACTATTACTATACAAAATTGTATAAATTAAATTAACAGTGGTTTACCATGAACAGATTCTTTTACTGTCTTTATATACAATTCGGTGCTACATAACTAAAATTAAATTAAAATTCTTTTAAAATTTAGTTCTTGATTTTATATTTGGTGTAACAATTGTCATTAAACGTATTAACTGTATAAAATGTTGTAGAAAAAGTCAGTGATCAAACCTACATTTCTTTTAGAAAACTCGTTTTCAGAAAAATCATTCGTGATTAATTATGGTCAATTTTTCCAACATGATGATTAAACAGATAAAAATTATGATTTGATTTACAAAACTTGTCCAATTATTAAGTCTTTTTTACATAAATGATATTTGGGACATAATTTGAAAACTTGATGTGGTATTAAAAAAAACAATTTTATGTATTAGACGAATATTTTGGGACCGTTAAAATTTTTCTCTTTAAGAAATAAATTCTTGTTTGCTGAATTTAACAATATTTCGAGGTTTTATGTCTAAGCAACCGTATATGACAGTTGTTTTTTGGTGCCGAAAATTTTATGTTTTTTTTTATTTTAAATGAGTTCAAGAATATTTACGTAATGGAGGTGCCTATTCAAAATACGAAAGCTCCGAGACGTCAACCGCAAATCTTCTTACCAACAGCATGGGGAGGGAAGTAAGTTATCAAATGGATACGAACTATCATTGACCGGGAAAAGAACAAGGCTCAACTAAATTACTATTTTTAATGTACACAATTGAATAATAGTAGTATCATGATTTAATATTTTATTCTATACAAAAAATACATCTTTTAGTTGAGTAACCATGCTCTAAGTCCTTAACAACGCGTCGAAATCGAGACGACATTCAAAGTTCAATCAAACACAATAATATGTTTGGTAATTTATATTTCTTTTGAATTTTTAAATTCTATGAAATTGCATAAATAGCTGTATATTTGTAATTTGTGAACTGGTTAGATTTATTACGGGAATGAAATTTTAGAAAAGCATTATTTTATTCAAAATAATTTTATTGACAACTAGTGGGGAAAACGAACCATAATTAAATACGAGTAAAATTGTAGAAAACGAACAAAATGAATTTTAAAAGATACGAGTTAATAATTATGTTTGTTTTCCAATACTATTCGCATATTTATTAAGAACACCCAGTACTAAATAATGGTCTAAACACATACCTACAATTAAGGATAGTAGCTATAAAGCGAATAAAATATTTGGTTTTTTTTTTCTATATATCACAAAAATAGAGCACCATGCTTGTGTATTATATTACTATTATATTATAATATTCTCGTGTTAGCATTCATTTAGATCCCAGAACCACCATTTACAAATTTACTTTTATTTTTTATTATTTTTTTAATGTGGAAAAATTATAAAATACAGCAATATGTAAAGGAATTCTTTAGCAAAATAAAAATTGAAAGTTAATAATCTTCATCTAATCCAGGAAAATATTTCCGTCCTCTAATGCCCCTTATATTCCTATGTAAACTGATAAATTTTGAATTCATTCTATAATGAAAAAAAAATAGAGACAAGAACAAAAAACAAACCTATTTTCCTGTGTTTGTCTGCGACTATTGAATAATGCATAAATGAAACGGCTTATGTTGTTGTGTTTATGAAAATTATTACATTTACCATTTAAATTTTAATTCCTATTTTTTAAAATTAGAACTGGAATTCGTAGTTTTTTAAACAAAAATATTCCAACTAAAGGTAGCTTACGAGTATTTATAAAATTATCTTCTGGCTATTAATGTACAAAAGAACTATGTCTTCCTAAAGTGTTTAATTGAAAAGACTCTTTTTATGTAATAGTTGTACTTTCAATAAGTGAGAACTTTACCAACTTATTCTTTACAATTCTCAACTAATGATGAAAACCGTTTGCTAATTGTGTTAATGAAGTCGGCAAATTGAAAGGGAATTTTTTACGTTTATCATGGAATTCAGTTTTGAATCATTAATCACGAGATTGTGCAGGTAAAATTTCGCAAATTATCCTTCTGGTGGCGCAATATGGTCAACGTAAGTCCAATTTGCAGCCGTGCAAATTAAATTAGTAATGGTCATCTTTTCCAACTTAAGCAGACTATTAATTATTATAAAGTTTAACTAAATAATAGTCGAAAGTGAGGTAAAATCCAGCCTCCCACGAAAACGTTGAAAATTATTGTTTTTTAATTAAAATTTTTTAAAAATTTCTTTTAAAACTGTTGGTCAAAATTTTATTGATTTGTGAAAAAAAAATTATTTCAAATATTCATAATAAAACTACATTCTTTTAAAACGAGAAAGATTTTAATCTATTCCTATAGAAGTAGTAATTAAAATTTTATTTAAATATGTTGATCATTATATTTATACAATTCTGTTGAAAAATGTTTACGTTTTAGTAGCCAATGCTTTCTCTAGAAATTGATTTATAATCGTACAGAACAGTGTTGAATAAAGTATAATTCAACACTTGCTGACAATTACAAATCGTGTAAATACACGAAATTAGTACTTTAAATAAATATCTAAAATATTTATAAATATTCTTCAACTAAATGGCAAATTATTAAGAATAAATTACATGCTGTGTCCTCTTATTATATTTATTAATAAATCAGGATTTCAATTATTAATTTTGCATTTGAAATGTAATAAATTTATTAGATTAATTGGTAAAAAAATATTATATCAGATAACAAACCTAATTTTCAAATAATATCACATTGATTAAGTACAGTTTTAGTATTTTTAAGATAATAAAATATCTTTAATTAAATATCGAATGATTTTTAAAAGTGACAGTTGAACTGAATCAGTTTTAAAATATTTATTTTCTCCCTCTAAACCTAACTTTCTCCCTCATTCGCAACAAATTGTAACGTTTCGAAAACTTCAAACCGGTTCAAAACAATTTAAAGAAAAATTTATTTATTTGTATACATAGATAAAAGAATCAGAACAAGATATCTTCGTTTCATGTTTTTATCGAATAACATCTGAAGATAGTATTATTTTAAAGAAAAAAACTGCCGGTCATACTTAGTTTGAAATCCAACGGCCATAACGTTTTCGGAACACGTGAAAATTTGAAGTTGTAACAAAAACAACAAAGTAAAAAACAACAACAAAAGCAACTAAAACAAACATAATATTTATATTTTGTTTAAAAAAAGTTAGAACAAGTTTAGAACCTGTTAAAATGGCTGGTGTGTTGTTTGAGGACATTTTTAACGTTAAGGACATGGACCCCGAGGGCAAGAAGTTCGACCGAGTGTCGAGGCTTCACTGCGAGTCAGAATCTTTCAAAATGGACCTGATTTTGGACATAAATTCCTGGCTGTACCCCATGGAGCTGGGCGACAAGTTCCGTCTGGTGCTGGCCACCACACTCTACGAGGACGGACACCCAGGTAAGGGTTTTAAATCAGTTTTTCCGACCGGCTCAATTTTGAGGTTATCTTTTGTCCGAAACTGATTTTGGCGTTTTTTTCAGGCAGTGGCGAATACAACCCATTGGAGACGGAAGGCACCCGCGCAGACAGCTTCGAATATGTGATGTACGGCAAAATTTACCGAATAGAGGGCGACGAGGCCCATTCAGAAGCCTCCAGCCGACTCTCCGCATACGTCTCGTATGGCGGGCTGCTGATGAGGCTCCAGGGCGACGCCAACAACTTGCACGGATTCGAAGTGGACCAAAATATTTACCTACTGATGAAAAAATTAGCTTTCTAAGGAATAAAGTCTATTTGTATGAAGTTCTTTGGCTATGAATTATTTTAGAGTTCGATGTTCCTTGATGGTGGCAAAACGTGATAAATCCAATTTTAGGTTTTTATTCTTGAGAACCGATTTTATTATTTTTGGGATGAATTGGAAGAAAAGGTTTTTATTTAAACAGAACAGTATTTAATTAATGTTTTATATATAAGTTTAATTTGTATAAATTACAACTTTGTAGAATTTTTAAGACAAGATAATCTTTTTTGTTCATTTGATTCAGAAATTTAATTTGAAAAAAGAATTTATTAAACATAAATTTTAAAATTCTATTTGGTTGACAACTACTATCCTTAATAGTATTTTTCACGTTGATTTAAATAGCTATTTTGTTGCACCGGAAATATATTTTGTATTAATTTTAAGAATTACCTCAAAAGAAATATGCAGGATTGCCCACCCTTGGTCCAAAGGGCCTCATTTGGCCAGAGGAACTTTGCGCATAATTGATTGTGATCATTTAGATGCAGAAATAATTTTTTTGCTATTTAAAATCAAGTTAAAGTAACAAGAAATTTTGGCGCAAAAAAGTTATTTGGGCTACAAGTATATAAAGATCGCTTATAGTGATTTTATGCAGTTTTGTAGCTTAAAATTGATATTATGATACTCAATTTTGTTCTGTCAAAGACTTTTTTATAGCACAAGTGCTTTAAAGAATTCTTTAAAGCACGTGGGCTTTTTCTTTATTATTAAAGTGTGACCTCCGTAAAAGAAACCTATCAATTTTATATATCCGCCCCTTTCGTTGGACGTGGTTTCACTGTGATTTGTTAGTGTAAAATAAAATAAGCCATCTATCGGAGAACTTATGAACCTCATTTTCTTGTGGTTTATCATAGAGGGCGCAACATGTATTTTTACAGAAAGAAGAATTTTTAAGATTTTGTGTTTATTTATTTAAAAATGCAAAAAAAAATTGAATAAAACACGGTCGATAAGCACTATTTAAACATTCGAGCCTTCTTTGAGGCTTTCGCTACGCTCGTGGATTAAAACAACAACTTTGTTGGATATATAACTATTATTGTTTCCGAATAAAAAGAGGAATATTCTCAATTTTTTTCTAATTGGCATCGAACGAATTACTTTTCGACACTAGAGTCAAAAATGCATAATTTGAATTTAAACTCAAATCAATGGAAAAAATTGGAACGATTTTTAATGTAAAAAGTTAGTATTTATTTTTTATAGGTTCCTTCATGTGCAACTTTTTATTATTGAAAATTTTGTGTTATTTTATCAATAGTGTAAAAATGAAGTCAAGTCTATGAACAAATTTGTCTAAATGGCAAAATTTAGCGGTCACTTTGGTTACAAAATTTACACTTTTTAACACAAGATTTACCTGAAATATTATCAAATTCACTTTTTATTTTACTATGTATTTTAAACGAAATTGCAAAAAAAATGTTTATTGCTTTAGTGTATGTCCGTTTTTTAATTTGAAAAAGTGGAAAAACTCGCTTCGGCTCGATTTTTACCCCTGTTTCTTCACTACGATAACAGTTTTATGATATCGTTTTTACAAAATAACCCTTAGTTTTCATTAAAAAATTTTATTTCTCCTTAAGTAACTAATTGGAAAGAGACGATTAGTAGTCAGGGAAAAACTCAGCCACAGATCTTGATGTCGGAATTACAGCATCGAAAAAGGTTTTGAAAATTATAATTGAAACTGCTATCACGAGGAGTATTATTAAATAAACATTGTACAAAGCGCAGTCGATCCCACTAAAAGAGAAAATATCTTTAAACAGAATCAAAAGGGAGAATGAAAAACTTACAAGAATACTATTCTTTGATTACACATTTTTTCATGAAAAGGTTTCTAGTTTTCTAAATAATAAAGATTAATTTATGTCACAATAATGTGTTCTCAGATAATGACATTTTAAAGAGAGGGTTACTTTGATCAAATTTTAAGTGTACGAATAAATAAATAACATAACAATAAAATATATCTATCCCGTAAAATTTATTTTTATTATATTTCTTTATTTATATAATTCTTAGGATGTGTATAGCTATATACCATGGATATTATTTTATTATATTTTAGATGTAATTAAATTTCTAAGATTTTTTTTTCAGTTATCACTTTTTAGTTTTAAGCCACGAGCGTAGCAAGTGCCTTAAAGACGGCCCAAGTGTTTAATAATGGTTATCGACCGTGTTTTATACAAAATTTTATGCTTTTTTAAATAAATTAACTTAAAAATCTTAAAAATTCCTCCAATTTATGTAAAAAAACATGGTGCGGCTTCTACCATAAACCACAAGTAATCGTAGTTCATTGGTTCTCCGATACGTGGCTTATTTTTAAAAATGTTTTTACGCTTATGACATAATTTTGTGGAATCCTAATCAAAATTCCATTTGTTTTCAAAACATATTTGCGTAAAAGTTATTAAACATTAGTTATATAACAACATGTGGGAAAAATTTACCATAAAAAATACGAGTGTTTAATTATTTGTTTTTACAACTAGTTTTTTACGAAATTGTATACAATTTGCAATTTTTTATTATTTTCCAACTACATTCCTGTACGGAATTTGAGTTAATTTCAACCTCAACCAATAGTTATTAAACTTGTTGTGACTATTTGTTTTTCAGTGAATTATTAGTCAATTAAAAACACCTAGACCAGTTAATGTATCACGAATATAGCACCTTCCTCTGTATCACTTGTATACCCGTGATAACACTGATATTTGGTTATTTAAATAGGAACAAAATCAATTTGATAGCCTACTATTTCGCGGTGGCAAGAAAAATATATTTTTCAAGCTACTAAGATAAATTTGTAATAAACCGCGATTAACTGAAATTTTAAATTAAAATTTTCGTGAATTTGAACAAATCCAATATTGCTTTTAATTTTTCCATTCAAATTGTAACCAAATTTTCACCCGGTATTTTCAACCCGATACATACACATTTTGAAATAGATAACCTGTTACATTATTGAAACACAACAGTGTACTTTTGCGTAAAAGTACGCAACAGTGTATTTCTGTGTAGAAGTAAGTACACAAAATACACTGTTGCTCATCGACAATACACGTAAAGAAAAGATCCAACGTGTTTGTGGAACCGGGTTAGCTGTCATTCATTGTTTTGATTTCGTGTGAATTGAATATATCAAGAAAATTAAAGATAATTTCGCGACAAATGACTTTTAAAGTGATTAAATACGTGTAAAAACTACCTAAGACAACATTCCTCGGTTCTAGTACAGTAAATATCCATTATTCTGCGCTTAAATACGAAAATAATAGCAAAAATTCCCTCACCCAATTCGGTACAAAAAAAGTATCGAAATTTTAAAGAGTATTGTGTGTGTTGATCAATTGTAACTAATTGAAGTGTGATTTAGCTAATTTCAACTATATGTACGTTTGGAAAAGGGATTTTGGCGATAATAACTTCCAACCAGATGGATTAATGCCCTTTTCTGGTTTTGCAGACAATTTCCCGTTTATGGCAATATGATTTGACGATCTGTTCGAGAATTTTTTTTATTTGTTCAGTGCACACAAGTTTGTAAAAAAAGTGTTTCAGTATTCAATATTCGGTGGAATAGCTTCCGGTAAGAAAAATAATTGTTTACAATGTGATGAATTGATTTAATTGCTTTATGTTCATACAGGATAACAACAAACAATGGTTTCACGAAAACGAAGTGAAATTTGGCTCTATTTTACTCCACTCAATGCTGATAAGGCGAAGTGTTTAAAATGTTCAGCAATAATTTCTTACAAAGGTACGTCTCTTTTTTTAAAATGATAAATACGGGAGTCATGGTGAAGTCCTCACATACTCTCCCACACAAAACCCATTACAATGGGCCCATGTGCTGCTCAATTCAATAACCATCTATATAAATTATTTTGGGATAGTTCAAAGCGTTGGGAGTCGTTTTTATAGCACCGGTGACTTCCGTGAAAAAATCCATCGAATTTATATGGACGTCAGTTTCGTAGTGTTGTTTGTTTTATGCATTTTTGTTGCTTAAAATTCAAATTTGTTCTGTCAAAGTCGTTTTTAAAGCACTAATGCTTTTTATTATTATTAAAATGTGACCTCCGTAAACGAAATTCATAAATTTATATGAAAAGTTACTTTGATACTGGAGGTTTTACTGTTAAATATTGACAAACTTTGACGAACATTATCCAACGCTCTCAGATTACAGTTATGGACTTTTATATTTAAAAATTCTGTTTCGAATCAACTTTTTCTTATGAAAGAGAAACGTAAACATCATTGAAAACTATTATCCAAATATTAGAATGTGTGCCTATGAAATCCAAAGCGATTATCAAAAAAGTTTCTCTGAATTTATTTAAACCGTTACACTAGTTTATTTGAATTTATTTTTAATTTAGAAATGTTCTATCCCTTTCCCGCAATACAATTGAAATATTTATTTATAAGCAACAAAAGCAGGTATCGTGTGTGGAACAGAGCAACATATATTTCTATAAATATTTTAAAGTACAGTGGACGCCGCTTATTAGGACCACGGTTTACAAGATAAACACATATCGAACAATTATTATTTAATAAATACACTTTTCCAAGCACATATAAATGTATATATATATATGTGTACATACTCGTATATATTTAAAAATCTTTACCTACAGATCAAATTCTACCTTTAATTGACCAATCGCTTAAAAGGACTAATCGGTTAATACGGCCAAATTATTTCGGTCCCAGAGTGGTCCCAATAATCGGCGTCCACTGTATTTTTAAGATTTGGTGTTGATTTATTTAAAAATGCATACAACTTTATATAAAACACGGTCGATAAGCATTATAAAACACACGGGGCTTCTTTAAATCACTCGATACGCTCTTGACTTTAATAATGCCTTATCTTATCGACCTTGTTTTAATTTTGATACTTTTATAATTGTCAGAATTTTATTTCCTTAGGTGGTGGCACTGGTAATCTTCGAAAGCATACAATAACAAAACATCCCAGCATAGATTTGAATGCAGAAAAGAAAACTGCTAGAGAACAAGTAGTTTCAATTGATACAGGTAATATAATGGAGTTTAAATAAATGACACCAATTTACAATGTTCTTTATTCCAGTTACCTTTGAAGAATTTCCAGAGCCTGAACCCAGTACTTCTACTATTGTTATTATGCCTATTCCAGAGGAAGCAGAAGAACAAGACAATGACACTAAATGCCCAACTACAGACCGAATTGAATTATTTAACACGAAATTGATGAAAATGATCGCAATTGACTTGCATTCTTTTTCCATCGTAGAAGATGAGGGATTTAAACAGTTGATCGAATTTTTAGACCCTTCAATTGAAATGCCTAGCAAGACAACTCTGAGTGGAACCTATCTAAAGGAACTATATGAATCGTGCAAAAGAAAACTAGAGGATTTACTTTTATTGTCTAGTGATGTTACTTTGACAACTGATACATGGACCTCAGTTAGTAACAAGTATTTTGTGGCACTAACGGCTCACTTTATCTCACGGGATTGGGTTCCTAATGAATGTTTTTTAAATTGTTTTGAAGTAGGAGAACGTCACACAAAGGAAGATTTAAAAGATTTGTTGATTGGAGAGGTTAATAAATGGGGTTTGGCAAGTAAAGTACGGGCAATCGTCACTGATAATGACCCCAGTATTGTGGAGGCAGTCAAACTAATCGACTGGAATCATTTACCTTGCTTTGCAAATTTGTTTAACCTTGTTATACAGGAATCGCTACCAAGAATTTCAGAATTGCAATCCAAGGTTAGACACATAGTAGAATATTTTCTCCACAACACTTCAGCTTCAAATGAACTGTCTAAATACCAAAGAAACACCTCCAATTCATCCCTTTGCCTTATTATGGAGGTTAAAAATAGATGGAGTTCGACTCTAGACATGTTCCAGAGGTTCTGCCAATTGTATGTACCGATCAAGGCTACATTGGTAATATTAGACGATACTGTTGAAATGTTACAAGAGTCAGAGTTCGAAGATCTGAAAGAGATTTGCGATATTTTAAAGCCATTTAAGGAAATCACGCTTGAAATGAGCGCTGATAAAAATGTTACAATTTCGAAGATAATGCTAATTATTAATCTTTTAAACATATATAAAGTGAAGTCGACGGTTTCAGAAACCAATAAACTATTTGCTGAACATGTACAAAAGAACTTAATGAAGCGATTTGGAGAAGTGGGGAATAATGAACTGTTCACCCATTCAGCATTTTTAGATCCACGATTTAAAGATAAAGCGTTCAAAAATGAAAATTTGCTCGAGGCTTGCAAAACAGAAATAACCGCTATATTAAAGGAAAATGCAGAGGACGAAATGCCTATTTCTGAAATTGTGAAAGATGAATTTGAAATCGTTGAAGAAGGATCATTTTGGACTGACTTTGATATGACAATACAAAATTCCAAACAACCACCAATTCCAGCTTATCAAATTGAACTAAGACAGTATTCCGACGATCCGCCAATATCACGCAAAAGTGACCCTTTGCTTTGGTGGAAAA
>JXOV01014916.1:522-12646 GCA_001014945.1 Clogmia albipunctata
TCTTTGCACAACTTTACTTTTTCATCGTTCACACTAAGCTTCTCAAACTTGTTCTCGCTGCGTTGGAAGTATAATTCATTTCACACCACTCATCCCACATTCATATATAAATATATATAAGATAATTGTACTGAAGCACGATATCAACATATATATTGTGGACAGTCATACGCCCCTCCTCGTATATCGCCCTAGCTTTCCCTTCCTATCCCAATTACTGACCCTATTGCTAAAGATATATATAGTAATAGTTAAAATATAGATATATAGTAATATTATTTGTATTATTATTATTTTTATGTGTTTAATAATGGGACATGATAAAAGTGTTTATTAGACCCAACATTCGGCACCGCACACTAGATAAGTATAGGCCTATCCACTTTTCAGGAGAGGTTTAATGTTTGCAATGTGAACCGTTTTGAATCACCAGTTAATTTTGGATAATATTAATCATGAAAACTATATTTCTTTAAATGATCTAAGGAACTTTGGTATTTAATCTTATCGACCTAGACTAGGGCTCTTATTCTAGTCCATTAAAAACGTCAAAGAAAAAAATTAAGAAAATACTATTAATTTTCTGCAATAAAGAAACGTACACTACATAATTTCTAATAAAAAAACAATTGTTTCCATAATTAATAAGAAATCTAGTATGTATATAAGGTGAAAATATAAAAACAGACATTTAACTTAATACTGACAATTAATTTTTTGTTTTGAACATTTTAGATTAGCAGCATTGAAGGAGAATTGGCTAAAAATCGTTACTCCAGTTGTTGAGCATTTAAAACTACAGCTTAGATTCAACACAAAGTCGAGACAGGTCGAACTCAGGCTCAGCAATGAAACGCCAGACGTTGCAAATTTGCAAAAGGCGACGGACTTCATCAGAGCTTTTGTCTACGGCTTCGAGGTAGAGGACGCGATGGCCCTGATCCGTTTAGACGATCTCTTTATCGAGACATTTGAAGTTCAGGATGTTAAAAACCTGCGAGGCGACCACAAAAGCAGAGCCATCGGCCGATTGGCGGGGAAGGGAGGCAGGACGAAATTCACAGTAGAAAACGTGACCAAGACGAGAATCGTCCTCGCCGACAGTCGCATCCACATCCTGGGAAGCTTCCAAAATATCGCCTTGGCTCGTCGCGCTATCTGTAATCTTATCCTCGGCTCTCCTCCCAGCAAAGTGTACGGCAATCTGAGATCTGTTGCTTCTCGGGTCTCCGAGCGAATGTAATTAATAAATTATTGTTTATAATTGGGTTTTTTATTTGAGAATTTCTTTTCCAGTTTTATTTATGAAGAAGAATATTCCATGTAATTTGCAAACTGAAGAAATTTTTCACAGAAGTAAGAATAAAAATTAAATTTATACAACAGCTTAGTCATTTTAATAAGGCAAATTAAATTAATAAATATTTATCCATTACAATTTTATAAACACCTGACAATTTCAAGCGCAATCATTCGTGACTAATGCCAAAGAAAAGGAATATCAGAATTCAGAAAACGAGCTATAAAATTACTAGTGCTAAAAGTAAAAGCTAGACGGAGATTGGTGTTATATATAATTGCTTATAAACCCGTAAATGTTCATTTCCAAAAAAATATTTATAAAAAATTGGGGTGGCTCAATACAATTTTGGAGTATATGATAAAATCGATTTGACCGTCTTGAACTAGTACTCCTTTAAACGTTGCATTCCTGAAAAGAATTTTATTAGAGGTAGCTCACCCTACATGTAGGGAGTAAAGAATTTTTCGCTGAATCATAATAAAATTCAAATAAGCTCTTTAAAAAAGGATAGTTAAGGATATAAAAAATAATACAGCTGCAGTGTCACCTCACCAACATCCAGAGCCAAATTTAAATTTTTGCCGCCCAGGGCAATGAAGAAAATCCCGCCCTATGGACTGAAATTTTATTTTAATAGTTTTTTTCTTATTTTTTATTTATTATTATTTATTCATCAATTTTATTTATACAATTATTCATAATCCATTAGTACTATGTCTAATTTATCTATTTACAATTCATAGTTCACCAAGACTTAATATATGTATTAAAGAATTAGAATTACTAATTAATTACAGAAAATAATTCGATTAACTTAATGCATAAATTAGATTTCTTGGATTATAAAATATTTTTCTCACATTCCAAATTTTGCCGCCCTAACCACTAGCCCAACTGCCCCTTGTGTAAATCCAGGATTGCCAAAACCATATGCACCAATTTTTATTAAAATCGGTTCAACTATTTCAGAGAAGTAGTGCTTAGATATAAGAAACTTTTGGGAGTGTTTGAGGGTATGTTAATGAACATTTTCAATATTTTATACTTTGTTTAGTTTGTAATGCCTTCCGTGGGTAATTTGGTGCATTGTGGCAAGGACTGGAGACCCATATAAGGAAACTGAGATTGCAAAAAATATTTTAAATTTAAAAAATCAGTCACAAGGCAAATACAAATTATTCTTTAGTAATGAAAATAAAATCCGACAATTATAATTACTCTTTTATTTCACTTAGGTATATAGGATATTTAGGTAGATTATAATAAATACAATTAATAAATACATATTTAGACACAATTCCTTATGATCAAATAACAATTAAATTAACTGGACAATTTAACAATAAGCATCAGCATTAAAAATAAAGTAATACTGGCAAGAATCATAATGCAATATAATTTTCGGTTTTTCCTTTGATAGGCTTCTGCTTTTTGGAGTTGCTTAAGCCCATCTGAAACTCTCGACTGTGTACACTCAACATTGTAATCGATTCTGTCCAGAATCGTGCCTTGTTCGTGGACCATCCCTGCCAAATCCTTGAAAATGTCGTGGAGATCAATTATGGACTTGACGATTTTAGAAACCTCTCTTTCCCGACTCTCTATCAGTTTGGTGTTGCCCTCCTCGAACAACAATAACTGCTGCCCAGTCATTCTGCTTGTAACAGGTTTTTGGAAATACTCATCAATTTCCTCGTCCTCTAAATAAGAAGTACTCGAATTTGGTTTCAGAAAATTGTCAAAAGAGTCCACTTTGGAATGACCTGGCTCATTCATCTCGTTACTCGGTTTGTCCAAGTCCACAACTGAAAATTCTTGATTGTCGAAAAATGCATTTGATCTCTCTTCCCTGGAATTCAACTCCTTTAAATATAAGTTTTGACTCGTTCTGAACCGGTTTGTCACGTCCTGGAGGTCGTTTAATAAGTAGACAACTACATTCTGGGTTAACAGTTGCTCCATCTTATGCCCAGAATTCAAACTGGAGCGCACACATTGAATATGACGATGTGTGGATGCAATCAATTTGGAAATCTCTCCACTCAGCATTTCTATCATTTGCTCCTCCTCAGAGCTCTCATCTAATGAAGGCTTCAGCAAATGTCGAGCCTGAAGCGATCCCAGTTCATCTAGTTTTGGTCTTAACCTGGAAAAGTTATGACATTCATTACAATTTCCTTATTTTTATTTTAAAAAATATTACTTAGTCAAAGCATATTGAGCCTCTTCCAGTTTTTCAATCCATCTGGGCGGTGAATTATCTCCCCTCATCTCCAGTCCTTCTTCCATTTGCCGAGGATTCCTTCCCAGCAGTTTCTCACCCTCGGAATCTTCCTAAAATACACAAACAATAAATTTTAAATAAAAAAAAATTCTTCAATATTGAAATAATCTTCCAACTCACGTTATCATGGTAAATGTTCCTGTTGTGGTGGGCATTATTTCGCATCAATATGAACACCTCAGTCAGATTTCTCAATGCCATTATTTCTAATAGGGGACTTTAGAGCGAAGAAAAAAATGTTTGTTTTCGTTTCACTTTATCTGTTGGAGACTTTGTAGACTTCGCCATATGTTTGTAGAATTATTGGAACTGTCAGTTTTCACCGAAAATTCTTTAATTGACGTTTTTCCATAATTGTAAGTAAAATCCTATTTAATTCTACCAGAAAAACACGTAACTATCCTGGTTACATAGGGATATAAACTAACTTTAGTCATAAATTGTTGTATTTTGTGTAAAACGTCAATTATTACATAATCTCGTTGACTGAAACTTTGTTGGTAAATATTCCGATTTTTCTCTTCCAGTTGATGGCCAAATCCTTTTTGTCGGTCCTTCGCAAGTATTCCATAGTGATTGCCTTTCCCACCTTTGCAGCGACAACCATTTGGGCCGATTATTCGCACACCCAGAAGTGGAAGAAGGAGAAGGAAGTTAGGAGCCAGTAAAATCTCCCAGTTTTAGCAAAGAAATGGCTATTTTGGGGATCACGAAACAGTATCTGTGGGGAATTGTGCCCGCGATTGGCTTCGGCATTGGCTGGTACTTGGATATTAAAGAGACGCAACGAATGACCCTTTTCCGGAACAAAAGTGCGCTCTATGGCCGGGAACTGAAGGAAGGGGAACCATTGCCATGGTAAACTAGGAGATCCTTTAAATTTTAATTATGTAAAATAAAAGATTAGAAAAAAATACTTGTTTTGGGTTTCTTATTTAGAACTTTAAGAAAAATGGTGATTTAAGTAATTTCTAAACTTTTAGGTGAATTGTATTGAAGAATAATTATCACAGGAACTTGGATATTCATCTAAAATTTAGTTAAATCAGATTTTATTCTAGACATATCCAATAATTTGGG
Source organism: Clogmia albipunctata (assembly GCA_001014945.1). Taxonomy (NCBI): domain Eukaryota; kingdom Metazoa; phylum Arthropoda; class Insecta; order Diptera; family Psychodidae; genus Clogmia; species Clogmia albipunctata. The sequence continues at coordinate 5,190 of JXOV01014916.1, forward strand.
ACGAAATCCTGTTTTAAAAATATAATAAGTCGGTTAAACAAGGTTCAACTTAATTTAATAAGAACTTTTATGCGTATGTGTGACGTCATCGCATTCTTGGTATATTACATGGTTATGATTTTTTTGTGGAGTAATTCTACCAAATGTATATGCAATATAAAATTAATCATGAAAGTATTCGACACAAATCCTAAAAGCAACGGGAGGCACTATATTTTACAAGCAAATTTGATGCGATTACGTTTGGCAATCACTACAACAGCAGATTACCCCGACCTTATTGTTAATTGACGTTGAGGTGGAAGTGGAAAAAGTTTGAAAATCTGTCATTTTTGGCACCGACGAAAAAAAAGTTTAGAAATTAATTAAAAAACGAATTTAATGGCTCTGTGACCCCCACAAACGACCTAAACGAACATAACACCGACCGACCAGTGTCCCTGCTCGACCCGAGCGGAGCTACTTGCTAAAGAAACGTGATTAACCGTGAGAAAATTGGATAATTTTCGGCGCGCCGCTATTTTTATTATTATTAATTATTATTAGTCTAGAAAAGTACAAGGAATTTAGCAATGTCCAGGAATAGAAGGGGACCTAGACTCCAGCCGCTGGTGGCCGAGCCAGAGCCATTGCCAATGTAAGAGAAGGAATAGTGGAACGGAAGAAATCCCAATCCAATTGGAATCTGAACAAATTAGCTAATAACCCTTATTATTCTTCTTGCAGACCGCGTAATCTCGACACAAGAACGACCATCACGATCGACGACAGAACGTTCGAGGTGCTGGCAGACGATCTGGAGAAGATCGGCGATCTGGGCAAGGGCGCGTACGGGATTGTGGAGAAGATGCGCCACCGTCAGACACAGACGGAGATGGCGGTGAAGCGGATAACGACCACCGTCAACTCGCAGGAACAGAAGCGCCTCCTCATGGACCTCGACATTTCGATGAGGTCCAGCGCCTGCCCCAACACAGTCCACTTCTACGGAGCCCTGTTCCGCGAGGGCGACGTCTGGATCTGCATGGAAGTGATGGACACCAGCCTCGACAAATTCTATCCACGAGTGTTCAAGAACTCGAGAATTATGAGCGAGGATATCTTAGGAAAGGTGAGAAAAGAAAAAAAGTAATCTTCTAAAAAAACAATTGTTTGGATAATATTACAGTCAAATTAAAAAGTTAGAGTTCAAATAAATATCAACATAATGATTATAACTTTTATCAGTTTCTATTTAACAAATTTTCAGATGCTTGTTTTCAAATAGTTAATTAGTTCATTTATTTAATAAAGAGTTCATTAAGATAGAAATAATTTAGATAATTATTTAATAATTATGTTCTCGACGTTTTTAAAACTACAAATCAATATTTAAAATCATTTTTCAATCAAAGATATACTTTAAATAGAAAAAATACTCTTAAAATTGATTTTAATATAAAAATTTCAATTAATTTTTGAAATTCCTTATCCTATCTCAATTTGTTAAATTCAAGTTCACAAAAGATGAAAAAAGTTGTTTTATTATTTTACAAGGACTATTCATATTTTACATATTTATCGATTTATTTATCAGATCAAACAATATTTCATAACTTGATATATTTTAATATCTTCCACCAACTCCATTTTTATCAAAATTTAACGCAAAATCATAAATACTGGACCTGAAATGAGCTGTCGAGATCCTTTACGGATCTCAAATGTGTTAAGATCTCTACCTTCCAGCGCAAACAAAAAAAAATTGGAAGAACCGTCAGAAAATCCATCTTGTTTTAGAGCATAATTTAAATTTTTCTGTATATTTACTCCAAGCTTTAATAGTTATTTAAAAAACGTGTAGAAAAAATTAACCATAATTAAACTCGAGAAGAGTTTACTGTTTAATTATGTGTTTTTCCAACCAGTTTTTTTTACAAAATTTGATACAATTCTCATATTGGCTATTTTTGCGCGAAATATGAAGTAAAGAATAAGAAGACAAACCAGTACTAAATTAAGGTCTGAACAGATACAATTAAGGGAAGTATTTGTCAAGCGAATAGAACTTTTGGTCTCAATTTTTCAATGTTAGCACGGAAAAAGAGCACCAAGTACTGTACCACTGATATTCATGTGATAGCACCCATCAACATTTAAAACAAATATTTCTTTTTGTCATTTATTTTGAAAAAAATTAAATTGATTAATAAGTCATAGTCTACTTTATTGTAGAGGCATGACAAATGTCAAAATATATTTTCATTCAAAGCTACTAAGATAAAAAATTATAATTTTTAGTTGTTGAATTTTGGTTCAAAGTACTAACTTTGTGTATTTACTTGATTTGTAATTGTCTGCAGGTATTGAATTATACTTTATTCAACACTGTATTTTAGTGAAAAAATATTATTCTACTTACACAAATAAAATGCATAAATTTCGTTGCAGATCGCAATTGCCGTAGTAAACGCGTTGCATTATTTGCACGCAGAACTGAAAGTCATCCATAGGGACGTGAAACCGTCGAATATTCTAATCAATCGAAGGGGCGAGGTGAAGATGTGCGACTTTGGAATTTCTGGCTATTTAGTGGATTCTGTTGCCAAAACAATAGACGTTGGTTGCAAACCTTATATGGCACCTGAACGAATAGATCCATGTGGTGAGTAAACTATTTAAATCAATTCCTTTTTTTTTAAAAAAATAATTTGATTAATAATTTATTTAAAGGAAATTGTTTTTATAAATTAGATAATGTTAGATAATATATAATTATTTTTAAGCCAAATTTTAAAACTCATATAAAATATAAATGAAATATAGAAGAGAAAATTAAATTATATAATCTACTAGCCGACCCGGCAAACGTCGTCTTGCTAGTTTGTATTATTTTAAGAAAATATAAATTCAGCTCAACAAAGAAATAATTAGCAGTATAAGTTTGAGCCGATGAAATTATAATTTGGAAGGGGAATGAATCGTTTTTGGAAAAAAGCATCACACTTTATATTTAAGTTAATTTCTTTTAATTTTATTATGAAAGACTTACATCAGAATATTAAAAAGATTAATAAATTAGAACATATGCTTACAAAATTTTAATAAAATCAGGTAAACTGTGTCAGAGAAGTACTTCTTTGAACATTTCATTGTTTAAAACAGTTTTGTTAGGGGTAGCTCAACACCCCTAACACGTATGGTTATGTACTTTGTGTTTTATCATAACAATCCAAAACACACACAAAAAAAGTTTATAAAAAGATTAGTGAATCAATGTTGAGTTTTTGCCGGTCCAACCCCATATGCTCACAAAATTTAAATAATATTGAGTCAACCGTTTCGGAAAAGTACTTCCTTAAACATTGCATTGTTTAAATAATTTAAATAGTGGTGGCTCACCCTTAACACGTAGGGGTGTGTTTTTTTGCATATGTATTTGATAGTGCTTAATCATAATTTAATCCAAAATGTCTATTTTTCAAACCAACAACAAACACAAAATTAGAGGTAAACAAAATATCTTACAACATGGAGACTAACCCTGTCCACATGCCCACAAAATTTCATCAAAACCAGTTAAGCCGTTTCAGAGGAGTTCGTCTTCATTCATCGTGTTGGGGCAAAATACTTTATTAGGAGTAGCTTAACAATTTTAACTGTATTTTTTTATGATTTGACATTATTCCCGTATAACCCCACATGCGGACAAAATTTCAATAAAATCGGGTCAACCATTTCGGAGATATACATCTTTAAAAATTTTATATATAACCTATAACTATAATAAACAATGTAAATTTGTTAATAATTAAATATTTCATAAGCTAAATTATTATTCGTGGGTAGTATGAAATAAGCCTAGAATACAAAATATGAGTTGAAGAATAGGAAAACAAGTCAATTGTTCGATATTTCATCGAAAAAACCACTATAGACTAATATCGACTTGATTACACTAATCATTTAAACAGCATTTAAAAAACTTAATTTTGAGAACAAGAACACCGAATAAACCTATTTTACTTTCAAGCTACTAAGATTTAAAATTATAATTTTCAATATAAATTTTCTGTATTTACACGATTTGTGATTGCTTCGAGAATTTAATAATGTATAACTAAACAGTGTGTAATTATGAGTCACATTCTAGAAGAAGCATTGGATTCTAAAATGCAAAGATTTTTCAAGAGAATTATATAAAACACAATTACCAATGACACTATACTTTACCTTAAACTCGCCCATAACCAATGGTTTCTCTTCCAATGTTCAGGTAATCCGGGGTCGTACGACATCCGGTCAGACGTTTGGTCGCTGGGGATAAGCATGATCGAGATGGCGACGGGCAAGTTCCCGTACTCGATGTGGGGCACGCCTTTCGACCAGCTCAAGCAGGTGGTGGCGGACGACCCGCCCCGACTGCCCGACAACGGCTCCTTCACGAAAGGCTTCCAGGACTTTATCGCTGTCTGCCTGCAGAAGGACTTCACCCATCGGCCGTACTACGAACCGCTGCTGCAGCACCCCTTCCTCACGGAGCACGCTAGCCGGCCAACGGACGTCGCGGGCTTCGTCGAGGAGATCCTCAATCTGCCCGATATTATGTAAAACCATCGCCCTTCCCCTCTTCCCCCTTCTACTTCTTCTCGTGTTCAATTGAATTCAACACGAGTTCAACCAAGTGAAAAACGATTAAACAACTAATGATACAAATTAGTAGAAATAAAACAAAACAATACAAAAAAAACAAATTATACAAACAAAAAAATGGAAAAACGAAGTAATATTTAATATTGAAAGAGTAAACACTAATAAACTATTTTCGAGAAATATAAAAGAGGGTTTTTATTGAGTTTTTTAATATTGTAAAATAATGTTTTATTGGTATTTGTAACTTATTGAAATTTTAGATTGATTTGAAATTTTCATAATCATCATAGAGGCGCTACAACCCAGTTCAGATCTTGGCTGCCAATGTCCGTTTACGGACGTATCTCTAAAGCTCAATTGCGTCCTGGTCCACGCCGTCCGAATTCATTGCCGATTTTCTTGATCACATTGATCTGAAATTGGTAACAGTTGATGTTAATTTATTTACGGCTAGGAAAAGGCTGATTAAATACAAATTTTATAAAGCGCATTTTAGCGCGATGAAAAAATGAAAATTTGCCACATTCCACGTCAGAAGTTGCTTGACGAAAAACGGGAGTTGAATGCAGATAGAAAGTAGAAGCCATAAGTACTGTCATTAGATATGCGTTCATCACAATATTTTAGTATACAGTGATGCAAAAAGATATAATTTTTATGATACAGTGGATACCGTTTATTAGGGCCAATCTGGGTCCGGAATAATTTGCCCTATTAACAGATTGGTCCTAGGATTTGATCTCTAGGTAAAGATGTTTCAGTATGTATATACATTCAAATGTGCTTGGAAAAGTGTATTTATTACATTAGAATTGTTCAATATATGTTTATCATGTAAAATTTAAAAATAATTCAGTCTTCAATGACATGTACATGTATTGTCAACCAAACAAATTTGAGCGTTATTTCTCACGCGGTAATGAATGAAAAGAAATTATATAAGAATGAATTTAGCAATCTATTTAACAATTAAATATGATGCTGTATGTAGTGATGCATATATTGATGACCAAAAAATTTCCAATAGAGGCGTAAACTATTGCGGTGTCATCATAACATAAACAATCAAGGTGACATTTTTTTTGATTTTTCCTTTTGCTTTCACTCCTTCAGTCGATTAAATAAACATAGGGCATGTGGTCAAGATTGGCGTGAATGAAATATACAAAAGACTTAGTTGTCGTCACGTGCACTTGTTCTTGTAACTCATTATTTATTGATCTTGGCCACAGAATGGTCCTATAAAGCGATGGATTTGGCTCCATTAAGCGATGAATTTTCAATGTATTTATATACGGCCGATCCGTTCCTAGGCATTTTGGCCAGATAAAGCGAATGTCGCTATTCGCAGCGGCCCTAATAAACGGCGTCCACTGTATTATTAAAGATAAGTGAGTGCTGTTTAAACACTAAGCAAAGTTAATTGTTCACATGTCAGAGTTTAATGTAAGTATATTTTTATAACATTATCCTTATAACAGTTATTTAATTATTTTAAGTTGGTCTTCAGCTGGCCGCTATAACGAAGTAAAGAATAAGTATTATGTTTATTTTACACAATTGTATTTTATATTTGAATTTCACTGCAAATAACATTTTACACAATGAATTGTACTTTTCAAGTACAAATAAAACTGTCTTTCATTAATAATAAGAATTCACCTTTTATCTTTACAAAACGAACATAATTTTAATATTAAAGTGTTCCATAGTTGTATTTAATTTCCCTACAAATAATCCTTTTAAAGTAAATCGGTAAATGAATAAAACAGTTTAATTTGTTTATATTCTATTGAGATTAAAGGGATGATTTGCGTTTGAATTGGTCGGGTAAATCAATTAGCAAATTAGGTAATGTGATAATAGTCAAGCAGTGATATGGTGGGGTAGGCAAAGTAAAGCAAGGAAAGGGTTGCAAAATGCAAAAAATAACGTTTTCTTTCAGTCGACTACCATTTATTCAAATTGAATTGAATAAATGCCTCTTTTAACTCCTCATTCTGTTTGATCCAATTGAATTGGAAATGCAATTTCAAACAGATGATTCTTATGGTACATTATTTTAATTTTAATGAAATGAGATGTATTAAAATCCAGTTATGGATCAAATCAATCAAAAGTGCCAAATTTATTTAATCAATTACGAATTCCAAACACACGATGGGGCGGAATCGTTCTTTTCAAACTCCCTTCACCATTGACCGATTTCAATGAATTCCATTTCAACAATAAGGAATTGGTTTTTCCCATTTTTATTATAGGATTTAAAACGCGGTGGCACTCTTCCCTTATTCACTGTTTTACTAATTAGAATGGTTTGCTGTTTATGTGTTTACTGGCTTGTCTTTTGTTTGCGAAAAAGTGTACAGATGATATTAGAGATTCAATCAATGATAATGAAATGTCAATCCAATTGGATTAGAATTTGAACAAAAATTAACAAAATAATTATATAATATTGACAAAAAGATTATTAGAACATTTTCAGTTGTAATAAAGAAAAGTAGGAATAGTTAATAAAAATTTAATTAATATTTGAAGTGAAAATTTTTAATTTTTATATTGTAATTAAAACGAGGATTTTAGAAGGAATGAGGAGACGTAGAAAAGACACGAAAAAAGCAAAGTATATAATTCCACTACAGATAAATACCTCAACCTTTATATTTAAAACATCATAAATAATTACTAACATTATCAAAACATAAAAAAACCCTAACCTAAATAACAACCTATCTCTAATTTAACACTGATACCCTCCTGTACTGTGTTTGATTTATACTGTGGTGTACGACAGAGACCAGCATGTTGTTCTAAAATCCTTC
>JXOV01014920.1:1218-64570 GCA_001014945.1 Clogmia albipunctata
ATTATTAGTCAATTAATAACACCTAGACCTGTTGAAAAAGGACCCAGTCAATCCTACCCGCCCAGGGATCGAACCCTTTACTCCGAAGAGGCAGCCGGATGCGTTAACACATCGGCCACGACACAGATTTCTAAAAATACATAAACTGAAATAATAATCATATGGAACCAACGAATAATCACAATCATCATTTGTAATTGTTCGACGTTTACAATGTTTGGAAAGAAATAAGTGGATGTTTTTGTTAGAATTTGTCTGTTTTGTAAGATGTATACTAAAGACAGTAAAGGGTTTTTTTTGTTTTTTTTTGGTAACGGAAACCCGTCAATGTATATTTCCTATACAGAATCATTAAAGCGTGATACTACTCACATAATCGCAAAAAATTTGTAAACTTGCTATTCAATATTCATATATAATAAATTAAAAATGAGCCATTTATGAACTCTGATTACGTAAAAACGTTGTTCTAGTCTGAAAAATATTGTTGGGTCATCTAAAAAAGCAGTAAAAAAAATTGACCACTTTTCAATTAAAAGTACTGTCCTCCGCATTTCATTACCGTTTTTACTGAGTTCCGGAAGTAGTCTTTGTTTCCAGAGGAACATAAAATTAACCCAAAAACCGACCGTTAATTTGGACTGGCAAATTTCTAAACAAGGGAAAAAATCTGATTTCATGTTCCCTCGTTAAAGCATTAATTTTATTGCATTTTGTGCCCCGTTGAGAAGGGAACAAGACTCTCTGCAGGACCTCCACTCCAGTCCACCCATTTGGGATTATTCATCGGGCAGCGGACCGCCCAGTTTGTCTTGTCGACAGCGTCCAGACAGAAATGCCGAGTGATTTTTTCTCATCTAACATGTGTATTAGGGCGCATTTGTTATGGGCTCACTATCAAAATATGCTTCTCTGGGAAGTACTCGTCGTTTTATAGACATTCGCCTTTGGTCCTTTGTAGTGAATAGTGTGTAGTACAGAGAAAGGCGGAGGAGAGGCGATGACGATAAAGTCAACTCGACAAATTATTTTCTATTTCTCCTCTTTTATTCCGCAAATCCCCTATAAGTCGCTCACATTAACACAATTTCGCCTCGGCGCCCTCCATTTCAACCCATTTATAACTCAATACACAACATCGGCCACAAGCTCAGGCAGCAGCAGCCCCACACAATTGGGCTGTTGTACACCATCGAGACACAAGGGGAGGGCTCGAGGGTTGCAGGGGGGTGGTTATCGGTAGCGGTGCTGGAAAATTGTTCTCAACCAAAGTGAAATTATTATCATAATAATGCTTAAGCGGAGATAAAAATCGATTTTGTAACGTGATGAGGAACGGGGAAACCTGTTTGCGATTTTTTTTACACTAAAAGCCAAATACCCTTCAAACAAATACGACCATTAGGGTTGCCAAATTGATTGATTTGTTATTGATTGAGACTTAGAAGAGTAAACTGAAAAACTGGGAATGAATACCCACAACGACATTTTCATATTTAAATAATACAGTTGTCATAACAATAATATGTAATTTCATTAAATTGGTGACAAGTAATACACAGCGTTTTCTTTTTCAAATTGTGCAGCAACCATTCACAACGAAATTCTCAACGGAAATTATTTGAATAATAATGTGTAGAGATATGGTTATGATAACAATTTGTAATTTTATTATGTTGGTGACAATTTGCTGGCAAATTTTGAATTATTTCAGCATTCCGTGTAAAAAAGTAAACCGTTACAAAACCAATTTGCGCTAAGAAAAGTCTACTTTTCGATATGGAATTGCACAAAAACTTTAACCTCATTCTTCGTCTTCTTCGGCCAACAAAAATAATGTTTATGATGTGAATTATACACGACTTTTAGGTTGAAAAAGTCTTATAACCATAGATCCACTGTTATGCATCGCGCGATAGGGCAATATAAGTCATGGTAAATGACCATTTACTGATAGAACATTTCGGAAACACGGTTAGATGGTAGGCCTAAATTATATGACAACTAATTTCGTAAAAAAGCGCATAGTTTTCTTATTATAATTTTAGTTATTATATTATTAAATAATTCAACATCAATTAAAAAAAACAAAAAATATCCATAATCTAAAAATGTATTGAATATTTATTTCAAAATTTCGAGTTGTCATCAAAATAAGGCCTTCCATATGATCATCATGTTCTATTTTTTTCTTATTATACCAAGAGTGTAAGTGTACTTTAAAGTGTTATGAAATATATCGACCTTTTGTTGGCATTTTGGTGCGATTTAATTATAATTACAAAAGATTTTTTTAAATATTAGTGCAAAACCCTGTCGAAAAACAACGTAAAGAAATAATAATATTAATTTTTAATTAATTAATGCTTAAGCTTAAATTTTAAAAAATCCTTTAGTAAATTAGAATGTTATTTAAGGCCAATATAGTTAACTGCTTTTGGAGAAAATTTTAGGACCTCGTTCTTAAAATTAAGAAATATTATATATTCTAACAGGGTAACGCAAGTATTTTAAGATGTATTTTACTTGTTTTATCAGATATTTACTTCTAATACGCTTATTAAACCTCATCGATTAATTAAAAGAATAAGAGAAGAGGAATAAGTTTAATTAGCATGGTATTTATTACGAATAAGAAACATTTTGACGACTATCCATTAATTAAATAAGAAAATCGGATTATGCGTAGGTCTACAAAGGAAAGTAAGAAGAAATAGGTAAAGTTACATAGAGTATAACAGGTGTATATTCAGAATTATATTGATATTCCGTTAAAAGAATACAGAGAAAGTGAAAGTTAATTCAAGTAACTCAATAAAAACAAATAAAAAATAAAAATAAAACAACGAATATCTATTGAATTATTAATTAAATTGTAAAACTAAATTCAATAAAATTATATTTGAAATAATCGTAAGTATTGTTGCCAATTTAAATGCATTAATATAATAGAGAGTCAAATAATCGTGTTACTTTAGAAAATTCATCATCCGAGTAACCTTGTGAACTTTGATTATACGGAATTGGAAAATATGGATCATTTGTATGGAAAACAAACTATTAAATTAGCTAATTAGGCTATTAGTGTAATTTTCCAAGAAACCGCTTAAAGATCGTTCGTCTGGGTAGCCTATTGTGGTGATTGTGCGGCGTAGGGGACGAGAGATGTAAAAGAGGGAAAAAGGGAGCAATTAGAATTTTCACCACGACATTAATTTCCATTTCATTTCATGAAAATCCACAATAATCGACGAAGCACAAAATTGAAATCTCAGTGTGCCGCTCGCGCTCTCTTTCTCTAAAGCAGCGATAGATGTGGAGTAGTAGGCGAGATGGAGGTGGAAAAGAAAGAAGAGAAGGCGTTTGTTGGTGGGAAGAAGTAAGAATTTACGGCTGTAAAATTGAAATCACATTGCAAGTGTATGTGAGTTCTTGTGCAAAATCGCACTTGCTCGACAAATTTTAAAGTATAACACAGAAATTATTGGAATTTATTTTGAATGGGTGTGCTTATTATTTACGTTTCGCTGAATTTAAATTGAATTTCCTTCAAATTGGAAATTATCAAAACGCTGCGCTCTGGTGCCGCTGCCTCCGGTGTGGAGGAATCATAAAGAGATTTAATTTATTTTTTTATTCTTTTTCTTATATTCCGATATTATATCCTTCTACTTTTCCTGGCGTGTGTCGCCCAAACCAAACATTTAACACTTTTTGTGTGTGTAGGATTTGCAAACTCTAAAATCATGTGGTGCTGGCTGCTTTGGATGAATGAAAGAAAGCGTTCGTTTCTCTCCCCAGTCCTAGTTTCTTTCGCTTTCTTCCCGCCTTTTGCTTAAATAAGTAATAATCCCAGCTACCACCATCGATTTTCATTTCCCGGGCCCAGCTTCTCACCTCCACGTGTGTGTGTCTGTGGGTATTTATTATGGGTGAGACCGAGAGTTTGCAAAAGTAATCCTATTACTCTCACCTTCTTCCACTGTGTGCAAAATAAATGGTGGTGGCATAAAACAAATGTAGTTTATTCCATCAGCATTATTATTATGACTATTATTAGCCAATGTTGTTTGATATTTGTTTTACGATTATATTCCTGCTATGCCCCAAAAACGACGACAACCAGAAGCTGCCTGCCAGAAATATACCCCGAAATTGTTGCAAGTTTTCGCAAATTTGCATTGTCGCGTAATTATAATTATAGTGGTTTATCACCGCGAAAAAAGAGTCAAATTCTGTGTTTACAAACGTGGCCAGCCAACTCGAAAAAGAGCTCTCAGTTGGAACGGTGATGGTCTGTTCCTTGTCGTTCTTCTCCATCTTCATTGTCTCTGGCTTTGGTCGTGTCGACTCTTCTCTTCTGTTGTCATATCGTCTCAAATGAAAGTGGAGTAGATTCGTCGTGCAATTTTCCCAGACATATAACACAATGGACTGTGTTGAATGAATTTCTCGTGGAATGGATGGATGGTTGGACTGACTGAAAATGGGCAATTACAACGGCAACAAAGATGATGTTGTCTCTGTCGCCAGTAGTGTTGTCAGCATAGTTGAAGTGCAATACTAATAAAACTTAATTAAAATATAATTCTTATAAAAAAACTTACAAAACTGTAAAACGAATCTTAAAAAGATTTTCTGGAATATAATTTACATTTTTTGGAAGTAAATATTACAATTTTGGATATAAAGCAAATACTCTGAGGACACTACATATTTTTCATGATGTTGCCGTACAAAGAGAAGAGCAAGTCAAGAAATATATGTATAATTGTAACATATGAAACAAACAAGAATCATTTTTATCATCCCCTAATTGTAGAAGAGAAACAACATTGTTTTGTGTAGGATAAAAACTCAATTTTTTATCTTTTTGAGGTAGTAATAAAACAAAATACAGAAAGTTTTGTATAAGATACGGTCGATAACTGTCGATTTATCGAATTTACAAATTATTAATAACAGTTGAACATCGTTTAATAAAAAGTTATTATTTTTATAAAGATCCTCGACTTACCTCTTTTAGAAAAGCCTATATTTCAGTAATTAGATACTTTAATACATTTCAATTTTATTTGTACCAAAGCTATTCTTACATTTATGAAAACAAACATTTAACCAATCTGTGAGTCTCTCCAAAAGAGATGGCTACCCTACTTACCTGTTTAGTGTCTTCTTTGAGAAAATGCTGCACAATGTGAGGGAGTCGCACTCTGTGTTGGTTTATTAATGTTAAATTAAGTGACTCACTACGGCTCACTTTTCCCCATTATATTACATCTCTGCGCTGCGGTTTGATACGATAATAATGCACCATGGCCCATCAGTCTTTCTTCTGCCATTCTCCATTGAGGAGCCTCGCCAAGACGAGCCCGTAGGCAAACGCTAGCCAAACGAAGAAAATAAGTGAAAGTGCTTTGAAGAATCATGTTTTGTTGTTCGAAAAGGTGCCAAAAGAAATGAATTTTTTCATTCTCTGTGTCGTCCTGTGGTTTTGTGGTGTCGGTGTTGGGGCGGCAATACAGGCGCCCAGATGCTATTCCCGGCTGGAATCAGCTCTCGATGACATGCTGTACAAGTCCCAGTCACGGTCAAAGTCAAAGTCTTTCATCGATCTCTCCGATTATCGATCACATTACGATTTTCATCCCTCATCATCCAGTGAATACGAGCCCATTTGGAAAAGTGATACCACCGCCTCCGAAATAGCTGATCTTATCCAAGACCGCCCTAAAAGATACTCAACAACAAACTATCCAAACAGTGTGGAAGTGTCTCATGTGAAATTCAGAGTTCCCAGAAACACAAAATGGGTAATTAATTTTAATTGCTTTTGATCTGGTTTAAAAACCGTAATATCACTTGTTAAAATAATTAACAAACACATTTTAGGTTTAGTAACATGTTTTTCAAAACCAAAACATAAAATTAATTATTTATGATTATATATTATGTTTTACATAAAACACACAACATTGATACAAAATTTAAAATTACATTGAATTTCGTCAAAATTCATTGCAAATTATATCCAATGTGAAATAATTGCATATTGTGTTACAAAGGTGTAAAATCAGAATTTTTACTTAATGACCAAAAATCGACTTTTGATTGATGCCTAACTAATTAAAAAATAGCTAATATTTTCATTGTTTACAACAGCTCACATTCTATAAAATTTAAATCAATGAGAAAAGCTACTTTTTTTTATATAGGAATGCAAAAAGTATAATAATAAACTTCCTTTAAAAAATGCAAATTTATGTTAATAAACTTCATTTTTATAAAAACAAAAATTCTTTTGCGTAATATTTGCAATATATAAACAATAAAAGTAAAAGTAAGCCAGTGACTTGTTCAAAAATAGTTTCACTTATTACACAACAATTATTTTGAAAAAAAATCATAATTAAACACTTACCCTGACCCTTTATTCGCATTTTAAACACTTTAACAATCTCATTTTGCAAACCATTACCATTTCGGCGAATAAATCAGATAATTGATCCCATTCAACGCAAATCCTGATTAATCTATTTGGCTCTTTGAAGGTGAAAATAGACAAATGCCAGATAATCGCCTCTAATCAGACATTGGACACGCGGCTCTCGTTTCCCGATCTCACGATTTACGGACGGGTGACGATGGCACCGACTGGCGGCCACTGTGACATGATATTGAGGCTGCGTCGAGTGGGAATCGACTTCAAGACCAGCATGATCTATCCGAGCGTGAAGACGGAAGAGGCGAGGAATGTCAACGTTCGAACGGACTCGTATTTCACTGAGCCGGGCTTTATGTCAATTTTCGCCCATGGATGTGCCGGTCCCAAGTCGTCCTCCAGTGTGCGAAACAAGAGCCCGCATCGCCGGATTAATTCCAAGAAGCCGACCATGAGAGATCCAATTCCGACGGCTAAGGACATGGAATCGAATCAGGACAACAGCGACGACGACGAGGACGTCTTTTACTCCAGAAAACATCTTCTAAACGGACTGGCTGAGCACAGGGATTATGACTACGGTCGAGATAGACATCGTCACCACCACCACCACCACTATCGTCCCTCGTCTCAGCATCAGCATTCTGGGTATAACAATGCTCCGTCAGTCGGATGGCATACTATTGAGTCGGACGACGCCGAGGAGGGAGGCAGTGGAGAAGGAGGAGTGGGAAGTGGAGGAGTCCACTCGAACGAAATTGCTGCAGCCTTTCTCCGAGAGTTGGAGGGTTTATTTTCAAAAGGTGCTCAAGGAATTCTCACATCGTACATCCAGAGGATGCTGCAGCCGGCGATAAAGAACACCCTGATGGAGGGAATGGGCTACAGATTATCATACGGATAGAGACATACTTAAATGGGGAATAAACTGGGTTTTTGTATCATATTATATTATACTATTGTGACATGAAGAGAGAGAGAGAGAGAGAGAGAGATTGGGAGAGTGAGCAAATAAACAAATAAAACACTTCAATTGTCGTCCACTTCTATGATTTGATACATGGCCAGGAGTCGGGTAATATCATCTAGGTTCATCTTGATCCATTTGTACTTTACGTTGACATTCTCCCAGATATCGTTCGCGTCGTGCAGGTGTAGAAAATCCATTATCCGTCTCAATTTCCTCTGCTGAGTTCTGGTGTAAAGTGACTGAGATAAATGCTCTAAAATCCCGGTCAAACTGCTACCCGTATTCTGGTACACTAAGTGGGGATGCCTATGGATATAGTCCAACAGAGTTTGTGCTCCAGTTTCACTGGAATCGATTATCTGCAGCAGGAGACGCCTTTTAATTCGGAGGTTAATTTTGGACCGTCCCACTTGCTTTAAATGGCTCCGGAAAATGACGTTCAGCAGTGCATTTAACTGCCTGCGATTCTCCAAACAGCCCATTGCTAAAATGTTCAAGTCCCACTGCTCAACGTCGACCACAAAGTTCAGAGACATCATCAAATAGTTGAACGTTTCCCAGTCAATTGTCTTCATGCCTTGGCACAGCACCGTTTCTAGCTCCTCCACAATTAAATTCCGTTTGAGATAGTCCTGGAGCTGGTATTGCGTCAGGTTCAAGCAGTGCCGTAATCCGCCGAAACAGGCCCACACTATAGCCCACTTTGGTACCGCTATGCCATCTGGCTCCTCGACATGGGCTCGGTAAAAATGCCTCGAAATGATTTTCATAAACCGCTTAAACAGTGGATAAGTGTTTGTAAACCGCAAATTTCGCTCCAAATTCCGCAGCTCCCGTTGGACTTCCTGCCACGGCACATAGTCGATGTCCCTCTCCAGGCACTCGAGCATGTCTATGGCGTGGTCGTAGCGCACCAGATTGTGCCTAGCCAGGAAGAGAGTGTCGTCTAGCAGCTGGGCCCGAGTCACTCGGGAAATTTTGGTCAGATTTCCGTAGCACAGCTCTTGCAGCAATTTATGGTAGTTAAAGTCGTCGTACTTGACACGGTAATATCCGGTTCTCTGGTTGTTGGCCACAAACCATTCCAGATTCTCGTACGGGTTCATGTTGTAGTAGACGAAGCGGTCACGGGGCAGCAGCCAAATTGTGGGATGGGTGGCATTGATATCGGCGTGCCAATTTCGGGCCATCACAATGCTGACCGGGACCATGAACTGGGACACATTTCGCCAGTTATTGCGAGGCGAGAAAATCCCCTGTGAGAACTTGATGCGATTGGCAATTCTGTCCGCCGTCACAATCGGATAACCCCGCTGATAGATCCAGGAGGCGATAAAGTCGGACACGTTGTAGTTTTGCGGGAAGATCTCCTGAGTGTGTTTCCGGAACAGTTGCTCAAAGTCGAATAGATTGTAAACGGAATTGGTGCGCTTGGTGAACTCGGCGATAATCTTATCAAAGGTTTCATCTTTGTCGTAGCGGATTACGTGCTTCAGCATGTTAATCAGGCAGGCAGCTATTACAAATTACAATCAATTGGAGGGAAACCTGTGTGTAAGGGAAAGATTCTGTTGCAAATTACCCACCTTTCTGTGCGTTAAAGTCTCCTCCATAATCTAGCAAATAGTCTGAGAAAAAGCCGAGAAAGTTGGGACTCTCCTCCTCGTCCCGGCGGAACGATTCCATATAGGCGCCATCTAATCCGTCAAATGAGGTATACCGCTGATAAGCGCCATGGTACAGCCGAAAACGGAATGAATAGAGTTCGCCAATGCCCTGGGCTAGGAAATTGACATTCCACCAGCTCGGGAAATAGGCCATTGTTAAATGCTGCTTGGCCATGCAGCGAGCAATAAAATTGTGAATCTCATTAAGATTCCGGGGGAACAATTTCAGATATTCCATCGGCATTAGACACAAATTATCGTCAGTCGTCCAGGAACCGGTGTAATTCTGAAGGACATGCCAATAGAGGTCGGTCACCGGCAGAATTTTGTGCTTGAAATGCTCGTACTCGTTAAAGTACTCTCGGAAAATGTCGTGCAAAAAGGAAAACTCGGATGGAAATTCGTTTTTGTAATTCCGCCCAGCCACAACCGAGTAGGTAGCTGAGTCGCCAAAGTCTGTCTCTTGCACATTGGGAGTCAAGATCAAATTGAGGGTGGACACAGGGACGTCTCGAATTGGCTCAAATTCGGAATAGGTATAATGTGGGAGATATCTAAAAGAATAAGAATTTGTAATGACTCATTAATTGGTTTCTTACCCTAAAACCCTTTTTTATTAACCTTATCTTCGACTTGTAAGTTTTATTCGTATTTTAAATTAAGATAAAAAGGAAACAAAATCATAAAAAATCAATTAACTGGATCTTTAAAATTGATTAAGATAAAAATTTACAATTTCAGTAATCCTTAATATTGAATCTTTAAAATTTATTAAGATAAAAACGAATAAAAATAATTTAAATGAATCAATTGGAATTGCTGGATTTTTTAAATTGGTTTTAAAATGTTCATTAAGAATTTGATAAATTTGATGAAATCATTTTCAATCAGTTTCATAATGAAATGAATAAAATTGATAAAATATCAATTTCGATAAATTGACGTGAGTATAAAAATGGGTTAAATATTCAATTCAATTAATATACAAACTTTTGATAATTATATCCACGTCCGAAAATGAATGGATTTAAATTAGATGGGTTGATGATAATGACATAAAAATCGGACAAGAGGCTGATATCGTCAAAACAAATGATGAATTGGCTGACTGTTCCCGGCTTGGACGTCATTATGATGTTGTACGATCTAAAAATACGTCAATTAGATACTTGAATTAGATTGTGGAGGAGGAATTGCTTCAATACTCACGACAATTTGGTGTAATGATCAGAGTGTAAGCTGTAAAAGATGGCCGCTGCTGAATTGTCATTGATATTTCCGGACACAGTGGCCACTAAAGAGTAATTTCCGGTTTCAAATTCGGCGTCATTGACTCTCTTGAAGCGACAATAAGATTTGGTCACTTGCATGTAAATATTAAGGTCGTACTCGTCTTGGAAGAGGTGGAACTTCTTGATGTTGAGCTCATTGCAGCTCAACAAGATCTCGTCCACGGGCAAAGTGGCTGCGAACACAATTCTCTCCGAAACGGTATAATTAAGGTCTGTCGTGTCGGGTATATCTGAAATTGTGATATTAAGGTAATAGATGGACGGTTTGAGAACACGCATCTTCTGGAAATCGGTTAGACAATGCCCCGTTCCCAGGAAAAGACACAGAACCAAGAGAACTTTCCACATTTCTCTTCAGAATGCACACACTACTGTGATTTGAAATGAAAATCTAATTTATCTTTGTTCGAAAAAAAATTCTTTATCCGGTCTATAATGTAATATAAAAACGAGGAAATGATATTGATCCAGTCTAGAAGGAGCTGCCCCAGCCGAAGAACACTTTAACCGCGTTCATGAGCTTCTCCAAATTGATGCCGTGTGCATCCAAAGTCTCGAACACGCGTCTCACATCGGGCGACTCCTAAATTCGAGAAAAATGGAGACAAATTTGTAACTTTTTCCATCAACATCTGGCCCCCGATTATCTCTCGTTCTATCCAAACTATCTGTGTCCGCCTTCTTACCTGAATCGCTGTGCATAATCTCTCGAATTCACCGCTGCCGATGCGCTCCACAAAGTTGGCAAACTCCGCACTCGATTCCAACTTTTCGAAAAATAGCGAAAAGATTTCGTCTTGTGGAAATTGCATTAGAATCCTCTCGAAGAGACTAGTCAGGCCGCGTCCCGATATTGGCACGTTTTCCCGATGTTCACTGGATAAGGACTCGTCCTCGTCCGAGTCGTCTAGCGTCTGACGAGGTGGAATTCCCAGTGACTCACTTAATTTCTTAAACAATCCGAGCAAATCCAATCCGGCCTCGTTAAAGAACTGAAGCGTCCTTTTCGTGATTTCCATTTGAAGAGTCCTATTTTTGAGCTGCTGAAACTCGTCACTTTTCACATAGTCAAAGGCCTTCCTCACGTCAAAGTCACGGCGATAACTCTCCAGAGCCAAATCGCTTATCGCCTTCGCTGGCAATATATTTAAAAAGTCCTCTATATCCGGTTCCAGTGCGAATCCGGGCGCCCTTTCCTCCTCCTCCTGCTCCTCCGAACTTCGGGGAACACACCAGCCCAGGTGAAGCACCACCCCCAAGCCGATCAATCCCACCGTAATCCATTTTTGTAGCATGATTTTCCCGCGAGCACTCACTCTCCAATATGCACAACCAGATCTAAACTAAAGCACTACTGTTCTCGTCCGTCCCGAATAATCTCGCCAACTAAACCACTTTTATCATTTGTTCCCGACGCGCCTCAACTGGGCGCGATTAAATTAAGCAATTTACGCCAATTGGATTACAATTTTTGGATGTTCATTGAATTTCCTCTCCAAACAGAGGCTCTGTCTATTGCTCAATGACCGAGGCTGGCTGAACTGGAATGACTGGTCAAAACAGACTACGCTCAACGTCAGTACCAAACTCACATGATTGCAATTGCTCTGTACTCATCCTCCATAGGGTTTGTAGTGTAATTTTGCTGTTTACAGAACCAGTATAATCGAGTTAGACCTGCTTTTGGTTTTTTCCTTGTTCGATTGCTGCTAGGATTTCACATCAATTCTGTTTGTGTAATTATTTGAAATTTTAAGTTTATTGTGTTGAACAATATATAAGGGTTTAGAATCATTCCTCAATACCTGTCTTTAAACTTTATAAATTCAGTTATATCTGTGATTTTTGGAACAGTTTATAAGCTCCTCCCATCACCCCATTGTGTTATTAGAATTATTATAAAATAGTTATTTAAACAACGTGTGGGAAAAATGAACCATAATTAAACTCGTGTTCTACAAAACGAATTCTAATAGATACGGGTGTTTAATTATGTTTTTTTTAATCAGTTTTTTACAAAATTTTGTACAATTCGCATATTTATGTTTTTTTGGAAATATGAAGTAAAGAATAAGAAGACAAGTACTAAATTAAGGTCTTAACACATACAATTAAGGGAAGAAGTCGTCAAGCGAAAAGTAATTTAGATTTCAATTTTTCAATATATCACGGAATCTTTATCACTGATATTCTTGTGATAGCACTCATCATTGAACTTTAAACCACATTTAGAAGCCAGAACCAACTTATAAGACAAAATTTTCTTTTTGTCATTTAATGGGAAAAATTAAATTGATTAATGAGTCATAGTCTACTTTATTCTAGAGACATGAAAAATGTCAAAATATATTTTCCTTCTAAGCTACTAAGATCAAAAATTATAATTTTTNAGTTAGATGGATTTTGGTGCAAAGTACTAATTTTGTGTATTTACAAGATATGTAATTGGCTGTATACTGTATTGAATGCTGTACATCCATGAAACAATTTATAGAAGAAGCATTGACTACTAAAATATAAATATTTTTCAATAGAATTGTATAAATATCATTTTCATAAGTTCAGTTAAATTAGATTAATATACAACAAATTATTTGTTCTTGTTTTCATTTTAAAACTAAAATGCTTTTGTTTAAATATTAATTTATAATTTACGAATAGTATACAGCCTTGCCCAGTGTTGAAACCGTAAATTTACGCATAGTATTATTTTCAAAAACTTAAATCTTTAAGTCATTTGAATGTTGTGTATATGTACTCATATGTAATTAATAAATAATAAAATAAACCTAGAAAAGTTTGGAAAATCATAAAAGCAGACATTTCCCGTTAGGCAAAACTAATTTTATAATAAAATCCCTTCCATTTCATATAAGAAACAGTATTACAAATCAGAGTCAAAATTTGGACTTTTAAAGATCATTAAATAACATACAAAGTTTTCGATTTCGAATACTAGAGAGATTTTAAGCACAGTCGAGTGTGGGTTCGACACTGTATTGTTATTAGGTAGAAAAATCACTTCAAATAATAATATTAAATTAAATTGGAAAATACTATTACCCTGTTTGAAACGAAATATTTAGATAAGGTTTATCAAGAAAAATACAAGGTAGGATTTACAGTTGTCAAAACCAATTGAATCTCTTGAGGCAATCCTCGAAATATTGTACATTTGTTTTTGATGCCTCTTGACGCATGGGGTTTGTTTTGAACGAAAACAGAAGTCCACAGGAGACAGAGTCAATATTATGTTTTGCAAATCAATCTCAATCTCTTAATATGTAATTCGAGACAACAATAGTCTTTTTTGATTAAAAGAATGCCCTTCATTCATAAGAGGTTTTTACCTTTTAAAAAAATGCCTTTAAGATCAAGGTCATATTTAAAATCTTATTTTTGCAGTATTTTGTTTAAATAAAATTATTTTTGAAGAGCATTATACTTTTGAGATCAATTAACCTTTGAATTGGTAATGTAAATAAGGTATTGAATTTAATATTCGGAGAATTTGGCAAAAGCAAAGATTGAAAAGATTACAAAAATGAGAGTGTTAAAAATGATTGCTTTTATTATCAATTTATATAAGCTTAAAGCGTCATTATTTGACATTTTCCATTAAGTTTTGCCAAACTTTTTGTCTTTGGTTGGACGTCGTCGGGGCCAAGGAAAAACTTGTAAAAGCAAATGAAACTTTGGCCGAAATTGGTTTATCAGTAGAACAAACAACTGATGATGGTCGGTCAACAACTTTGTCCATCATCATCAGCACACAAAAAATATAGATAGGCCACAGACTGAAAGATTGTCACAAACTATGGAAATGGAAAAATCATGTTTTTAGTTTTGCGATTGAAATCGCCATGTTTATTTTTTTGGGGTTTTATCTTTAATTTAACTGTTTGCGTACAGACGATATTTAAAAAGATAAACTGTTGTAGATTTGAGTTTAGAAACCAAAAAGAGACCTTTGGTATTCAAACAGTTTGCTGACATCAATTCCATTTTCATGGAGGATCTCGAATTGAGAGTTGATGAGGTCAGAGTTCTTAACAGCGGTGAGCAAGTCGCTCATTTCCTCGCTGGTGAAGATGTTGACAACAGCGGCAAAGACAGGGCTGTTTTCCATTTTCTCCTCGAACAAAGCCCTCAGTTCCTCTTTTGGCAAAACGGCAATGATGTCATCCAAAAGTCCGTTCAAACCACCTCCAGCGCTCTTGGACATGACTAAAATTAGAAGAAGAAAAAACAATTAAACACTCTCAATGTCAGACCGTCTCTAACGAAAGAAATCTCGTAAATTGTCTTTAAAGTATATCCCAAATTAGTATGTAATTATATAATTTGAAATGAGGATATTCTTTTTAAATATTTAACAAATTTCTCAGTTAAAAACATAACTGTGAATTTTGATTGAATGGAACCCGAGTGAACTAGGAAAAGAGTCGTCGTCACTCCTATTGATTAATAGAATCCGATCCCCAAGTTTCAAAACTTTGATTAACAACATTGATTTCAACAAAATTATTCTAAAAATAATATTCAAGCAATTACAATTGTTAATTATAATTGGGTCTTTTTGACGTGTTTTCAGAATGAGGTATTTTATCAATAACGGGATCGTCTACTTCGTATTTGTTGCCAGAAATGGATTTCTGCATGTTTCTAATCGCAAATAAAATTCTACAATCCAATTGGTTGGTTATCAATTAAAAATTATTGACAATTAATTTGTAAGGATGCTTTAAAAAAATTAAAATGTTCAGTTTTAATTCTATTAGTGAATGTAGAGTCGCCAAGAAAGAGTGAATTGAAGTAACTATAACCAGACACCTCCACTACGCACATAATTCGATCATGACATGGAAAAGGTTATATTTTTTATAAATTTAGTTGCACAACATTTAAATTGATGTACTTACTCAGAGATCTGCCCATAACCTCGATTTCCTCGGTCATGTCATCGAGAACTTTGTGGATCCAGGGCCAGTTGGCGTTCTTCAAATATTCACCAATATTTTGGAACTCCTCGGACTCGACAATGGTGTGAACGATCTCCCTGAAGTGGGAGGTACGAATGAAGTGCATGACGGCCTTCAATTCCTCATCATGCCAGTGTTCTCGGACAATGCGACGGATTTCCTTACGGGGGTAGAGATTGAAAAAGTCCTTGATGTCGTGGATGAAAGTAACCAATTCCTCGGGCAATTCTCCGATGGGCATTTCGGGTCTGGGCTCATCTGGATGGGGCCTTGGTGGATAGGGGAGGATTTGGGGACGTTCAGGTGTTTGGTATTCTTCTGGAATTGTTTGTGGTTGGTGTGGCCTTGGTGGTCTCTCGGGCCTTGGAGGACGATTGCCGGGATGAGGAAGGATTTCGAAATCATGTTCTGGAAGTCCTTCTGGTCGGTGTGGTCTTTCGGGCCTTGGGGGACGAGGGTGGCCAGGATGAGGAAGGAGCTCAAAGTCATGATGAGGATGTCCCTCTGGTCGGTGTGGCCTCGGTGGTCCTTGGGGCCTTGGAGGACGGCTGGGGCGTTCTTCACCGCTCTCCAAACTCTCAAGATGAGGACGGGCGCTGGCCAGAGCCACCAAGCCCAAGAGTAAAATTGCAATTGTTGTCTTCATTCTATTACTGTTTAACAAAACTGTTCACAAATAGAAACTGATAAAGCTGGAATGGTTCTAAGGTGTTTTATAGGCAATTGATGAGTCAGTAGACAAAGTGTTATCAGGTGTTTGTGCCTTGTTTTTCGATTAAAGAACATTCAAGATAATCAATGACAGCGCAAAATTTCAATGGGGGAATTTTCCCCTTTTTCAAGAACGGGGCTTTCCTTCATGTACCTTGACATTGTGTCCCGATTGATGACGATGTCGACGACTACTTGGGAAAGGGCTGTGTTTTTGTTTTCTTCAGTGTACTTTGTTTTGGCAGGGAATAAGAAAATAATAATAGCCGCCAGGAGGTGCCGGAACAACATGATGGTTTACATCGTCAAACATAAAATTGGACCTCTTTTAATCAGCCCAGAGGCAGAACAAATTTCCTTCCCTCTCCCCAGCTATTCAAACCCAGTCGAACACTTCCCTCCTCTTGCTTTGTTCGCCGTATTGTCTGCGCTCCTCAGATGTGTGAAAATCGGGCGGGATTCCGGTCCGATTTTCGCACAGGGCCATAAACCTGGAAATGCTTATTCGCAATCAAAGAAGCGTTCGCTCGCCTGTGATATCGCTATCGTGACAGGTGTCCCTTATTACTTTGTTTTCGTCACCCTTTTTCTGAATTAACATGTCCTGGTGACGTTTGTAGGGTTGTCACTCTTTTTAATTTTTCTTAATAAGTTTTTCCTTATTTTCAATTTTAGCTCCAAATTGATCAGAATTTAATTTGTTGTAGATACTGTTTTAATATTTTATTTCAATTATATATAATAATAATTAAAAGTAATTTTTTTAAACAATAGTTTGGATTTCGTTATTAAATCTAGTCCCATTCTAAACTTCCATGTGAATTTTTACATAAATTAAAATTAAATTAAATACCAATATTCTTTCTGTAAAAATTGTATTTAAGAACTCTTCACTAATAATTTGAAAATTGTTAACTACCATTCTCTGATTGTGAACACTTTTTAAGGAAGAATTCTGTCTAAACAGTATTATAAAGGTTACAATTTCAATGCAATTTAAAAGTACAATTCATAGTTACTAACGATGCGTCAAATTGTTCATTCTATGAATAAAGAAAATGACTAGCTAAAAAATTTGGGAAATATCCAGTTAAAAGTGCTTATCAAACACGATATTTGTTTTGGTTTTGCTCGATCGATTGATATTAAATCAGATCTCTTATTTCAAATTTTTAGAAGAATAAAATCTTAAAATGACTAATATTGCGGTTAAGGACTTCATTCAATGGTTTTGTTATTGTACAAAATTAAACTATAGAACTGTTCGAACAGTTTTTAAAGGTGATAAATTAACAAATTATCTCATTATTTCATTTTTTATAAAAGCAAACAAATAATAATATCCAAGGAATCATTTTTTGACTAGCCAAAGTGTTTTGAATTGTCTAATAATACAAATAAAACAAATAGTCATGTCTAAGCCCGTTGGTTGAGGTTGGGCTCCCCATTTTCATTACAGGAATTGAAAGGGAAAAATTTATTTTTTTAACTAATATTTGATTTCTTCTATTATCTAATAACAAAATTATACAGATTTTTTAATAAAATATTACAATTTGTGGTAATATCAAATGAGTTTCTTTATTTTTTTAAATTTAGAACACATTTTAAAAGTTTAAATATGAACCCTATTTGGTAGTAAGGTGTATGGATATGAGCAGAGGAGGGTTGATTTTTCAGCTCCCTTTATGTTGAGCACGCATTCTCCACTCAAAGTATAAAATTTTATCGCTTGTTTTCGCTTTTTGTAAAGTACAATCAAAAGAGAAGTTCAACATGTGAAATTTAAAAAGGGATTTTCGCACTTTGTGTTTACTTATTTGTGCGCACACAAAGAGATGCCCTATCTGGTTAATTCATTAATAAATTGGAAACTAATTTCGTATTCCATAACTCGGGGGGTGCTGGTGTCGTAAAATAATAAAATTAGGTAAATGAAGGAAGGCAAAATTCCTTTGAAAATGGCAAATTTTATAAATTCTGCATTCGTTCATTAAGAAGACAGAGGACAGAGTCTCTCTCTTTGACTAAGTTTGCCATTCCGTTGCTGTGGAGGAGTCGTTATCAGGACGATGGTAGGACGGCATGTCGCCCATAATATAATAATTTTTCACGAATAGGAGCACATCTGGATTGGATATTATAATTTGTTTAATATGCACAAACCTCAACGGTAATAAAAGACAAACTGTTATTTTTCAGAACGCCTCAGTAGAAATTTGCGGAGTTTTTTCTGTTCTGGTACTGCTTCTGGTTCATCTCCACAGCGCCAATTTAAATATTGGTAAAGTTTTTACAGCTCGCAAAACCATCGATGGCGAGCGGATAGGAATTAGAGATGGGTTCTCTTACCATCACTGTGATTTTTAAGTGCAAATCCGGGGAATAAATAAAATGGTATAAAAACAATTATCCGGAAAATTGCGGGGTCAAATTGAAGGAGGAGGAGGAGAAGAACGAAGATTCCGACAATTTTCCAGCAAAATTGATTTCCGCCAATGCACATTAATAAAATGAACTTAATAGGAGCGTCGTGGTGCTGGAGTCGGGGGAAATAAGTCACCCCCTAAAAGTCTAAAGTTGGCAACTTAATAGCGACTTGAAATTGTGCACTTTTTATTTGTTTTATCATTTTTCATGGACCATATTGAGTCTTGTCAAACATCCCCCTTTCACAAAACCCGAAATATATTCATTTACAAATCTCTCCCAATTGAATATGACATTAAGGAATCATTATTTGATATGATGTGAATAGCACCAAGAACTGATAATTGATAATAGAGGCTATTTATTGACTGGGTTTGCCACCAAAACAGAACACACATACCATGAAGAAGACCATCCCTTTCACAACTTNTCGATACGCAAAATTTAGGAGCACAACATGACAATAGACGCCATTTAAGCAGGAACAAAGCAAATTGGACAACTTCTGTCAATAATAATTGAATAGGTCGTTTTGAAAACGTTTCATCTACCATTTTATGTAGTTAAGTATATTATTGAAATTATTCAAATTTCAATATGTATATCATTTTCTAAATAGATTCTTAAATAATAAATTGTTAAATTATGTGGAAATTATGCTTATTGAAATTTCTGGTAGTATCATGTCATTGGCTTCATCAGTCAGATCTATGGTATTATCAAATAATCATTTATACAACAAAGTCAATAATATGGCCATTATCAAACACTGTTCTGATTTAAAACAATAAGTGCGTTAAATAATTCTTATCGACGGTATTTAACATTAGACTGTATGAATTTTGAACAAAATCTAAACAAATATTTATTTATTTTCAAAAATTCGTTGAAATATATAATACTATTGTATCATTAAAATTAGGTTATGATAGAGATAATAATAAAAATAATAAAATATCAAAATTGGAACAACTAATGTCGTCAACATTATTTGCTCGAATTTAGACAGGTTTTCAAAGCTGCATTTCATCATAGAATCGAATAGATAATTCGGATCTTTCCAATACTAGTAATTTTTCTGCTGTTCAATGAACGGATACTTATGAAAGTATGGAAGGAATGGTCTTCTTCGTAGTAGTGTTCTATTTCGGTGGCAAAAACCTGTCAATTAATACGCTCTATATAGAATCATTTGTTCATGGTGCTAATCACATCAAAACAAATAATGATTCGTAAAACCAATTGGTTAGGTCGAGACCGGTAACCGTTGTTGAGTCGTAGAAGAAGAAGAGATATTTTGTTACTTGTGGTACACCCGGTAGAAGGAACAGCACGGCCTTATTTTAGTAAATTTCATTCAAATTAGTTGAGTCTCATATAAAAAAAAGAACGGAAAGAGCGGTAGACCCACCATTCTGTCATTACTTTAATTTTTAAATGTGTTTGTGACTGGAATTTTTATTGTTCATTTCAAAATCAATCTTTGTAACCAACTTGCTTCATTAACAAAATCGACAATTTGCATATATTTGTTTAGAGCAAAATGCCGTTTTAAAAGTTCATTTGATTTTCAAATTAAAATATTGTCCTTAATTATCAGATTTTCTAATGAATCCTTCTTTAAATTTGAGTTTTAACCAAATTTAAATTTAAAACAATGATTTGTGAAATGGTTATTGTTACGTATTCAAATATAATTAGAATTCCAGCAAAATTCCTTTCCTTCCGGCTAAAAAATTCCCGTCCGTTGTACCTATGACTACTTTCTTTCAAATAAATAATAAAAAAATTGTTCCCTTTCAATTCCTGTAAGGAACATGGGGGGTCTCAACCTCAACCAACGGGTTTTTTTAGACATTTCGGTGACTATTTGTTTTCTGTGTATTATTAGTCAATTAATAGCACCTAGACCAGTTGAAAAGGACCCAGTCAATCCTACCCGCCCAGGAATCGAGCCCTTGACTCCAAACTATGTAGTTTACCTCATATTTCCGATTATTCGTTAACAACTAATAATCACTGGATTACAAAACTTTTTATGAAAACCCATAATGGAAGTAGTTCCACATTAGAAATAAGGATTAAATAGTATATAAAAGTATGGTTTTTTAAACATTCCAATAGGTTACTTTTTATTTAAAAAAAAACAATGTTGTGGGACATAAAATAAAACATTACATCAAATTGTTTTATGTTTAGAATGGAGTATTGTTATTTGTTGGATGGAAATATTTAAAAACGAATGTATCAAAAGTATTGCTCAGCTTATTAATGCCATGAAAATCCTCCTCCTCTCCAACACGTTAATTTAATTTCAATTCCACTCTGTTGTTATTGTTGTTGTTCCTATCGTAAATTATATCAATTTTAAAGAGGTGTTCTTAAAACAAGATAATTGTATTCCACAGCAACCAACCCCTTTGCGTTCTCTCGGATGAATCCCCCCTTTTTATTTCCTATTCAGAGCGATTATGAATTTTAATGCAAATACAATTATTAAGCTGATTAATTAATTTGCATAAAACAATTCTATATGCTTTGGGTATTTATTTTGCAAAGACCGTAAGAGAATTAATGCCATTCGCTTGGCCAATTTTAACACTAAGCTAATGCCTGTTATGGTTATTTCGGTTACCGAGTAAATACGAGGAGTAGTCCTGGGTTGCTTTGTTCCTCTGCAAATGTGGCTCTTTTGTTTAGTAGAAGTTTATTCGTCCGCCCTCACTTGTTTGCTCATTGTATTAATAAAGTCTAATATTATTATTCATAGATTCTACTTTTAAATAAGGTATTATAGTACAAGGTTAAAAATATATAATGCTTTTAATTATATCGACAGAATTTCTGGTCTAAATTTAGGATTTTGTAAACTCTCTTTTTTAATAAAAAAGGATCATAAAAGACCTTTTATCATTATGAATTTAAATTCGTTTTTTACCATTTGTTTCAATTATTCTATAATTTATTAATAAAACCATCTACTTAATGATTAACCATTTAAATTGATTTATGAAAATGGATTAAATTTGACAATACAAGTAAATGTCAATATATTTTCCAAAATTAGTTACAGTTTGCCTAATGTATTCCTAATAGATTTCTAATTTTCCACCATCAATTAATGAATGTTTGATATCCTATTGACATTCTAATTATCCACGAATAGAGAGTGTCATTAAGCAAGTCAATTTTCGCTCAATTAATTCATCGCCATTTTTCACTTTAACGTAAATTATTTGAATAAAAATTATTTCAATCCATTACTATTAAATCCAATAATAACTTTGGAGAGGAACGAGAAATGGTGCCATTAAGATGAAAGCTTTATGGAGATATACTAATTAGGATAAATGGACTGATCAAGTAAATATTTAATTTAATTACACCGCAAACTAATGGGTAAGTTCTTAAGGATTGTCACGCAGACGCGATTACGACTTATTGTTACGAGGCACTGCACTTTCTCGTAAAAGCTTATTTTAATGTTTTATAAATCAGTTAAAAACTGTTTTAATTTTCTTCATGTTTAAAATTAATTTTTGTCATAGTAGTTTGTACAAAAGATTTAACATTGGTACAATAAATTGAAATCCAAATGCTAAAATTGAGCTAAACACAAATCATTGACAAAATATTGTATTGTATTTTTTTAAATTAAATTTCTAGAAATTGTTTGTGTTATATTAATTCATTCAACTCTATTGAAAAATGTTTGTATTTTAGAAGTCAATGTTAGAAAGTCTAGAAAGTCCCTTATATTTGCACAGTGTTGAAAAATACATAATCCGTGGTTAGCACCCTTGACTGCCTCCTCAAAGTCGTGAGTTCGAATCCTGGGTGGATATTTTTGTAGGGCGAAAAAAGTTTTCCATTTGTGAATATCAATAACATTGCGAAATAATATTCCTAGCGAATTATAAATAATGGCGCAAAAATATAAATATAAAAAGTCTAGCACCCGTTGGTTGTGGTTGAGACTACCCCAAGTTCCGTACTGGAATTTAGTGGGAAAAATATACATTATTATTAATAATACATTATTCAATGCCCATAGACAAATACACAAAATTATCTCGTTGTACCAAAATTCAACTACATTATTATTAATTACAAAAAATTATAACTGCATTCTTGTGATATGTACATAATACATATGATATTATGAAAAATAAAGCACAGATATTAAATATTGCATTGAACAGAACAAATCAGGTCAGTGTCTATTTTGCAGACGTTGCTTTTAAAATCTCGAAGAGAATGTTCTAAACGAATGTTAAATCTTCATTCAATATTTGTGTCATCGGGCATGGAGGCAAGAGATTCATTACGCCACCCTCGAAACTGATATTTTGTCATTGTGGAAACTGCCTCCTGTGCCTAATGTCTATGTACTTAGTTGCATTTGACCAATTTTTGCACTTGCGTTTTTGTTCTTCAGGAGGTGGTTTTTCTTGCTTTGCATCAATAAAAAACTAAAACTTTTAAAATGTAGCATTTTATTATTTAAAATTTGATCGGTTTTTACGTTATTATTACATATATAATAAAATTTAAATCAATTTAAATCAATACTCACAAACTTATTTCGAATAATATTGTAATTTTAAAGATTCTTGTATGTTTCTAATCCTATATAAATTTGAGAAATAAAATACCATCACTAGTTATCCCGAAACGTTCTTAGGGTTTAATTGGTGGACGTGTTCCGAGAGAAATTCGTGCATCTAATTTTCTGCACCCCGACTCAAAAATGGATACGATAATTTTCATGTTAGTTTGTTGGACAAATAGAGCCAGAGCTGGCATTCCTTGCGCTCCTTGCCCCTGATGCAGATTTTAGGCAGGAGAGAGAGAGGCGAAGAGTGGTCTAGTGGGACAGAGGAGCCGTTTAAATGTAAATGGACTTAACTCGAACCAACACAATGTCAGGGAAGGGAGAAGAAAGGAAGAGCCAAAGTTTGTCCATATATGAATTTTTAATATGTCTGTCCCGTCTACAGTCTAGGACTGAAGCAGTGTCAGACTGCCACCAGTTTAATACTCTCTCCTATTACTCGTCCTCCTGCTTTGGCATCACATCGGAAGGGAATCAAACCGAACAGAAGAGCATTAATTAAATTAGCATTCTAGAAAGACGGATAGTTGTCCCTGTAAAATTCCAGCAACAGCCCTGACATTCCATTATTGTCTTCTATGGCAAGGGCATCAGTCATCGTAAAGACTGGGCTATCAATAGACGTGTCCATGGCCGTTATTTGGTCCCAACTCTCTTTGAAATGGATCCCGTATTGAGGAGGAGAAGGACAATTTTCTCAATCAAGTCCGGACAACAATATCACGTATCAGAGCTCTCGGGAACACTGCCAGATCCAAATTCCCTCTGCACATAGCACAATAACGAGTCCCAAATTTGTCCCGACAAAACAATACCTATACTACATGTGCATCAAAGTTCAGCCTGGAAATCTATCTCGAGTTTCTCCATACTCTACGGGCACAAATCCCGTCCAAATTGATTGAAATTTCAAAGGTTCAGTTTATTAATTACACACAAGTTGTGTGCGGTTTTCATGCTCTTTCTCTCTCTGTTTCCCCCAAAAGCCGTCGTCGTCTACGACAAGGATCTGGATTTCATTAGTCTAGGGACTGTTTCCTCTCCCATTATTTTAAACGGAGGAGCAGAGGATATTAAGTATGAAAACCGACAAATATTGACGCGTCAAAAACATTTTTAACAAGGGGTTGGTTGCATTGCATCTAATGAAGAATGCGGTAATCATGCAAAAAATTGACAGACCAAACGTTTCATGTCCACATTCCAGGAAGGCAATGAAATTTCGTAATGTGGTAATTTACGGGGAAACGCTGCTGCTGTTGCACCATTTTATAATTATCCACCCGCTCCTTTCCTGCTTCTCATCCCCTGCCTAGTCCGTTGTCGCTGCTTGTTTATTCCTCTGTAATGTACAGACACATAGGCAACTGGACGTTTTTGCAAGTGTCATGCAAAATGAGGTTTGTTTGTTTGACAGGTCTTGTTAGTCCCATTCTAATCGGACTCTGACTCCCCTGCTTCCAGGAACTCAAGCTAATTAGATTATTCAGAATGTATTATTAACCTAGAATTTGTTTACCGGTTTTATTTCTTTTCTGAAAAATAATTAGATGCAGATCAATTATTGTTCTGTTTGATAGGAAATTGCATAAAAAGGTGTTATTAATTTCCATTCTCAAGGGTTTGATGAATGCTTTGTTCTAATTTTCAATGGATATTCTTATAAATTATCCTTTTATTTTCTTTATAAAATACAATCATAGTTACAACTGTAAAATAATTTAAATCCTTTTATTTCAATGGCGGTTAGGGAACAAATAATTAAAGAGATTATAAATAAAATGTAAATAATTTTAAAAAAATATACAAAAATTATATATCTCTTTATTATTTTGAAAATTTGGGAAAGTATGTTTGTGTTGTATTTGTTATTATTTAACAAAATTAAAAATAATAAAATAGTAGTAAAAAATTCAAAGAGAGTGAGTTCAATAATATTATTATTGTTTGCTTATGCGAACAAGACAAAACATTGGAAATTGACAAGTGCAAGCGAGAGAAACAAATAATGAGAGAACTTTCCTCTCCCGAAAGTCGTTTTAACGGCAAAAATTTTTCATTCAAAATCGAGAAATCCACAAACAAACAACGTACGGATTAACTAAAGAAAAAAGTGCGTGTGTGTGTGTCAACATTTCGTGCCGGGGAAATAGGCAAAAGATTAGAGAAATGTAAAGTTATAAATGAAAATTCACTGGATTATCGGTAAAGAAGTGAAATATTATTTAGTGATTAATCGACGAAAGTGCCGAATAAGTGAAATAAAAGCAATGAATGTTTGATTACCAACACATTACAAAGAGTCTGTGTTTGGAGAATGTGTGAAGTTATTAATAAAACCGACTACAATTTTAAAGTTTAATGATGTTCTTTGTTAGGGCGACAATTTGAATTCGGTTTTAATTAATTTAAATTTAACAAAAGTAATTAAAAAGTCTTCTCAAGTCATACGAAAAGGTGTCTTTTCCAGTCCAAAGTTCGTATTTCCGAATGTTTAATTGCTGTGTGGACTACCTTTTGACTAGGACTGTAAACCTGTGTAAATACACAAAGTATGGTGGTGTGTGAAAAATGGCTGCATTTGGATAACATGTGTGTTGGTTGTTTTTTGTTCCATCCATCGACAAGATGGAAAAAATATGTAGTATCTCCGTCGACAACAAGTACAACAAAAAGGGCCCCAGAAAGCGGGGGAGCACATTAGGAATTACACATTTCCTCGTCTGGCAAATTAAAAAAGTAGCAAAATGGAATGCATAATCTGAGCAGGCGGCTTCCCTCTTTCAAGTTTTGTTTACAATTTTGTCACCGCGAGTTTTTGTTTACCCAAACACAAAGAGTAATGCATTAGTCATTATTAATTGGAATGAAGCTACTGATAACAAACGCGTGTGTGAAATGACGACGGTGGTGTTGACTGTGATAAGAATGAATTTCGCCAGAGATGGTAAAACAATAAAGGAAATTCCATTGTGCACAGGTGTTGTGTGGGGGTGTTGAAATGTGTTTTGGTGTGTGTGTAAGGCTCTTTTGCACAATACACATATTATTGTTTTCCCCTTACCTGCCTGGATCCTGGACTTCGATTTGTATTCCCATCAGGAGCCGAATTTCACAATGAACATTCCATCAATTACGGTGTTTCGTTCACCGGCAATAATTCAACCATTATTTCGGGGGTTTAAAAGTTTGAATTGTTGCAGTCCCAGCGGTGGTTCATGAGTGTGTTTGGGGGGATAAATTGCATCAAAGAAGGCCAACAGATGAGAGCCATGGAGAACAAGTCAATGATAAACGGGTAGCTGCGATTGTTTCTGTAGCAATCAAGTTGTTGATTCGATTTATTGGGAGCTTGTGACCGTAAAAAATTCTATTGACATTAGACGAGAAATGGACTTGGACTCGATCAACCGTGAAAGTGAGGAAAGAGAAGGAGGGGACGAGAGCAGTTACAAGACATTTCGATTTTTAATCTTGAATAACAAAGGCAATGAGGAGGAGTTATATAATAAAAAAAAGAGGAATAATAAAAGGAAGAGGGCGAATTTGTCGTTTATTGATTTCACGTTGCTAATAAATTTGTTTGCCAGTGATTTGGGTCTGGTCTGAGTGACTGACTGACTGATTCATTCCATCCTCCACAAGTCAAATCAAGCCTCTCTGATTGAATCTCTCCTCCAGTCAATGTTTATTGTGCGTTATGCATAAAAATATTTGTTGTTCCCCGAGACGATTTCATTCCAATGTTAAATTGATCATGACCCGGGGGTTGCTTAAATAAATACACAAGGGTGACTGCTGCTACTGCTGTTTCTGCCGTTTTAGTTTGCTGGCTTTATTCTGGCGCTGTGAAAGAAAATTGGTAATATTTTTATGATTTGTCGTTATTTCGCCCCCACGACCCACCCCTCTCCAAGTAACAAGCCTGACCGGCTAATTTGTTGGAAGGGAGTCAATAAAATTGTTGATTTCGTAAATAAATAGTTTCATCGCACTGTAATTGATTCTGAATGCGGCTCTTATGATAATTCAGTTTTACTATCCCTAGCCCCCCATTTCGCTGATGGCATGGCAGTTGATCATTTATGTTTTATGGCATTCAACAAGGAGTCGCATTGGCTACAATTCACTCACTCCGGATCGGATTTGATTTAAGGGCTTTATGGACTAGGGTTTTTAACGAAATTGTACTACTTTTTATGATTAGAAAATAGATTTTATTGGTGTTATTGGTTAATAATCCCAATAAAAATCGTATACTCTTTAGTAGAATGCATATTAAGGCAAAATATCTAATAGCTGCCATAAAAGTTAAATTAAATAGCTTTTGATTTGTGAAATGTATGACGTATTATTTTTTATTTAAAACGACACAGGAAACATTTGGCAAAAGAAATTTCATTTGGAAATTAGAAAATTTTAATTAAAACATTGTTGTTTGGTTTATGTTGTTCATTTATCAAATGAAATTTAATAAAGGAAAATTTGACTTTAATTTATTACATATATTCTTATATTTTGAATACTATTTTATATTTATTCATTTCAATATTTATCTTTTGTAAACGAGTATTTGTTCATTTTCTTGATTTTTAAATTTATTTCTTAAAAACTTCTAAATCTATTTAAACAGTATCATTTATCTTTAAATGGTAAATAATTTAATACCAAATCCGTCTATTTATTACGATATTTATGTTTCTATTTTATTCCTTTTATTGAATATTACTCGTAAATCTAAACAACGAAGAGTTCTTTTACAACCTTATATTGCTACCAATTAATGGGAAAACCTCTGAAATAAAATCTTGAAAGTGTTTTTTGTCGCCCTGTGGTTGTCTTTTTTGTGTCATTCGTCTTCTTTTGTAAGTCACTTGTGGTTTTGCTTTGTATAAGGGAGAGTAAGAAAAAGGTTCAGCAGGAGTAGGAGCACCACCATCACCAATAAAGATGTTATGTGCCTTTAGCGTTTGGGTTTTATTGGTCAGGCGGAGGACGCGCGTATCGCCTTATGGGAACCTTCATAAAACGGGTTTCATCGCCTTAAATTCCTAAATGTGATGAATGTGAGAAGAAGAGTGTGCGTCAAACGCTGATTTCGTTTGAAGTAATTATCAAGTGTCTATAATGAACTGTGTGTCTCCGTGTGTCCGTGGTGTTTGTGAGGAGAGCGCCTCATTTGGTGTGTACCCCTCGAGTGTGTGATGATTATATATTTTGAATGAACTTGAAAGGCTTAGCTTTGCTTCGCTTCTATAAAGTACAAGTATATAGTATTTGAACTGGGACACACGAGTAACTGTGTATATATTTGCATTTTGATTGCATTTGGATTTGAATTTTAGCTTAATTTTGAATCGAGTTGTGTATGTGTGTGTGTCAGAGGGAGTTCAAAGAGTGAGTTTTAGAGAAAATGGAACGAAAGTTAAATAAATGTGTTTCCATTTTCCAACATTATGCGTACATTTAACGGGGATTTTGTTTATGAAAGGATGCTCTCGGTGTATATTAATGTTATGCCAGCAGCAGCAGAGCCATCAAATAATGCCATTTAATGACGGCATATTAATTAATTCAATTTCCAGTTTTGACTGAAAAATTATGATACAGAGAATGGATCCTTCAGTGGAATCATTTGCTCATTCAAACGGTGTATACTGTATAGTATACTGAAAATGGCAACTATCATTCAAATGGCTGTTTTGCCATTTTGTTTCAGTATTAATAGTTGCAATTTCATTTTAATTAATGCGTTCCTATTTTCTATTTAATGATACTTTTTTTAGTTATAAATTCTATCTAATTATGATCTTTTCTAATTTTAAAACTATTATCAAATTTTTCTTCATTATTGACATATTTTTCCATAAATTCAATCCATTTAATGGAAATTGATAATATAATGATTTATTGACGAAAATCGTTGACAACAACTCTTTCATTTTCCATAAAGCTCATTATGCTAATATTATAGATTATAGATGAGAAATGAGTATTAAATTTTGTGGGTAAATTTCATTGATATTGCCAATTATAGCTTTTATAGGATTAATATTGATAACCCGATAGGTTTATTTAGTTTTCATGAAGGAGCTTGATTGAAAAAAGAAAAGGAATGATTGGCAGGCAGTGTCTTTAAACTGGCATTTTGTGATGATGGCATTTATCAATTACTTTTGAAATTTTAAACTCTGTAAATGGGATCGATTGCAAACTTGAATGCTACTCAATTATTTATATAGTCATAAAAACTATCGACGATATTGTTGAAAAGTGGGACAAACAAAGAGTGGACTCCTCTGTATAAGAAATGCATTTGGAGTAAAATTTATTATTCGGAAGTAGAGTAAAGACCATGGTTTTTTTGGGTAAAAGAAGAAGAAATATTTATAAAGTAGAATAAGCAGGGAAAAAAGTGGGGAGGAGATTTTCTTTTGCGGGGGTGGTTATGGAAAGTTGGTTGAACATTTGTTAGCCTTGAGGCGGCATGTCTTTCGCCGTCTCCTGACATCCTCATTTTGATGAGGTCCATTTCAAATTAATGTTTTATTTAAATTTGATTGGCCGTGTAAACAGCTCTCTAACCGCGCGAGATAAAAAAATGTGTATTGCTCTGAGGAATGGGGGGAGGGAGGGAGATTGTTGAATTTCGCGAATTTCAATTAAATTAATTGTTTGCGTGGTTTCAAATTGCTGAAAAGATAAGAATTTTTTAGATTATGTTTTTCCATTTTATTTTGTGGTTTAATGAACAACCAACTGTAGTTATTTCGAGATGTAGAAAGGGGGGTGAGGGATTTATTGGGCGGACTCTAATTTTATTATTTTCTGGGAAAATCTCATTCAGGTTTGGATTAATTCAACTACCTGAAGGATCCGAAATATGCGAAACATTTCAACCTGTTCTCAAATGCAAAACACTAAACTATCCCCTAAGTTCGCTAATTTGAATAATATTCGTGGTTGATTAACTGAAGGGGAATAACAAATTCCAAAACCGATTCCCAAACACACAGAATAATGTTCTCTATCTCCCCGCTCTTCATCATATTGATGTCTAGTTGTGTTCTCTTGTTGTTGTTGGTGGCTGGCTTAAAACTTTATTAAACCATCATATATAGTTTTGTATGTAAATGAGATGGTATAACGTGTTGAACGCTTTAAGCGTTGTTAATAAGGGGTTTTGTCTTTTTGGTCTAATTAACATAAGACAGTCGACTTCTTGGATTGGGTTTGGATTTTGGATGGAGAAGAGACGAGAGACGACGACTAGATGAGACAAGACAGAAGGCGATCCGATGAGATGGAATATTAATTATGGGTATTTGGATTAAGTGGTTTGGATTTGAATAGTTTCCGAAATTGATTTTCCCGCATATTATCTTTATTATATCGTCAACGTTTGGAATATGGAACAATTTGCATAATTTATATGGATAGAAACATATGTT
Source organism: Clogmia albipunctata (assembly GCA_001014945.1). NCBI lineage: Eukaryota > Metazoa > Arthropoda > Insecta > Diptera > Psychodidae > Clogmia > Clogmia albipunctata. Next base: position 31,779 of record JXOV01014920.1, read on the forward strand.
GTTAGTTCTTTAAATAATATATTGCTGTAGTTTAAAATAAAAAGTATTTAAGTGGTTTTTCGATAATCGGTTTATGGCATCGATAACTCTTATCCCACGTAGTGTTAATTTTTAAGATTACCATAGTTTAATATGTCTCTATTTGAAAGGCCAATAGCCGGAAATACTTATTTAACGAACAAGTTTTAATTAATTGGATTTGTATTTCGAGGTATTTAAAATGACTGTTTGTTTAAAAAATTATTGCCAATTCTCAAGTGTGTTAGTAATTTTACTAATGTTCTATAATTACGCTTAGGTCTGCGCTTTCAACTTTTCGCACTGGTTATTTTGCGGTTCGAATTGAGTTCCCCAAAAAATTATTAAATGTTCAATCCATTCCCCCATCAACAATTGCTAAAACATAAGACGTTATTCATACTTGAGTTAGCACAAAGTTGATAGTGATGATGACGAGTCCGTTGAAATATACGAAGAACTTTGTAGCACGACGGCGCTCGGCTCCATTCAAAGCAGAAGGTGTTGCAGGTAACACAATGTAACTATTCACCGACAGAGATTGGGCAAATTAAGACATTCAGAATAACAGGCAGCAGTAGCGGTGTGCGGTGGTTCATTGGGATAGAGGAGGGAAAAAGATTGGTAGTGGTAGAGTAGATCTGGCCAGACTGCGAGACCAAAGTTGTATGAGAAAAAACCAGCGACAAAGAAAGAAACTGTGTGATACTATTTTGTGTGTTGAGGCGAATGGAAATTGAACAACAAAGAACTTTTATTATGGCGAATATTTGCTGCTGCTGCTGGTCGTAGGTAGAATTAGGGAGAAGGAGGAGGTAGAGGAGAGGTACATAAAAAGAAGGTATAATACCGGGCAAAAGTAGAAGAGAATTGTCAGATTGGATGAAGACTATAAAAATAATAACAGAGACAGCTGGGAGAAAAAGTCTTTCTTTCGCTCTCTTGAATTAAAACGAGGGAGAGTTTTACCTCTGGATGATTATTATTACCAGAGAGAGAGCCAGAATTCCTGGTCAACAAACGAGAATCATTCCATAGGTTCAAAAGACTTGCTCCAAACCGGTTATGGAGCTACGAGTATAGACGATTGGATTTTTGTGTTGTTTTAATTCTCGTGTCCGGAATGGACGACGTCTTTGCAATGGCATTCCTTGGCCATAAATACCAACCGATTTTCGAATTGTCGCAATAACGAGGACAACTTAAAGTGGGAAATTATTAATCGAAATTATTTGTGTGTTCCAATTAAGCTCAGTGTTAAGAGAAAACGGCAATGATTTAGCCAAAGTGAATTGAATTTTGGTCCATTGCCTGTGTTTTGTGTGTTGAGTTTTGTTTTGTATTTTAATTTTTGTAAGAAAAGAAATTAATGTGGAAGTGTAACAATAAAAGTTAGCATAAAGTGAGTGTGTGAAAAATAGAGTCTAATAGAAAAATGATGGCCCTAACAGTGTTATCAAGTGCTAGTAAAGGGAAGAGTGCTAACGGTCATCTGATAATGTGGCCTACAGTGAATCCTAATTTAATATGGTTAGCCGTGTTGGTGCTTTTATCGGCCGTGGATTTTGGCCGTCCAGAATACGAAAACACTTGGAATTTCTATTACGAGCAGCCATGCTGCGGGAATACGCCTAGCCAGCACCATTTAAGGCATCACAAGGGTAAATTTCTCCTCAATTTTGCAGTGCCATTTGACTAATCCGGCTTTGTTAAACCTCATTTGAGTGTAATTGATGTTTAAAGGTGTGCTCTATGAAGGAAAATGTGCCTTTTGTACCATGCAAAATAGTTTTGTTATGAATCTCCGTGAATAATGCAATACATAGACTATAACGGGGGTCAACGAATCTCAGACTTGAGAGAGACGGTACAGTGGAAGACATGTGGTTGACGTACACTGAGAGTTGTTTAAAGTTTAACTCCTACAATCTTTTATATTACTTCTATATCGAATTGAATTAAATATTTTAAATCACTATATAAAAATAAATTATCAACAGTTTTTTGCAAAACCTTCTATTTTACTCTCAAAGTTTGTTTATTACGTTTTAAAATAGAAAATGTCAAGAATGTTACCTTATAGAATAAATGTTAAATTCTATCTTTTGTTTAAAAATGTTATCACGATTTGACCTATATAAGTAATAAAAAGGGAATTAATTTGAAATAAGTATCATAAGCTTTTGATAGTAAAACCAATTATTGCTCTTTTGTTCATAAAATTGTCGCTTTATTTTAGTGGCTTATTTTAATTATTTAAATAGATACATTAAAATTGAGACAGAGGCTGTAATGTCAAAGGTCGCTTCAGTTCTCGTAATTCATTAAGATGCTCTATCCTCATCAATTTATGTCCCATGAAACTTTGACGACAAGTAATTAAATTTTCAAGTAGATTTCATTTAATCGGCATTACGGTATCGATCCATTTCGTTCGAAAGGTTGCTAAGTCTTGTATCTTTGCCATCTAAATTGATTGATATTGTAACTGATTACAATTGATAATTAAAGCGAATAAATGCCATTTGTCATCAGGTTGTTTATTGTAAAAGGATAACCTTTAGAAATTATTTTTAAAGTTGAGCTAATCGGTTCCATTAATCAGTGCCATATTGTTTTTAATTTCTCCTTAGTTTTGTCGTAATTGATTCGGAGAAATCTTTTACTCAGTTTTATCAAAGGGATTGAAGTAAGTCTTTTTTGCAGTGAATTTCGTTACCCCGCATTAGTACTTATTTAATCAGGAATTTAAACTTAATTGTCAAAATTTAGCACATGCAAACAATAAGGCTTCGTACAGGAGACGAAACGACATTTTTGGCTAGAGTTCTAAATATATTTTACTTGTAACCAATATCAACAAATCAATGGTTTTTTATTAAAATTTGGTTAAAATTCAAATTTAAAAAAAGTTCACTAAAAATCTGATAATTGTCATTATTTTATTGAGTAGACATGTTCAGCATCCTGTTTCTTCTTATTTTAATGACAAAATCTCAATTTGAACATCAAATGATCTTTTAAAACGGATATTTTGTTGTAAACAAATGTGTACAAATTGTCACGTCTGTGAATGAAGCAAGTTGGCTACTAAGACTGATTTTGAAGTTGACTATGAAATTTCTAATAACAAATACTTAAAAATAATGGACGAAAAGATGAAATGGGGCTTTGACTGATTTGTATGAAATTTGAGCCTTCTTCTTCTTCATGGCGATGTTTTAATGTATTTTTTATTTTCTTTATTCAATTAATAAGTTGCTTTTGTTCATAAGTTGAAATGCGTATATTCAGTGAATACGTATTTCACTCAGAAAGAAATAAAATAAATATTATCTTGGTATTTTCTTTAGAGATTAAGGATCAACAATCATATTTTTAAAAAAAATGCCTTTTAAACAATAAATACATAAATCCATACAAAATATTGAATTTAAACCATTTAAAAGAAATAAAAAAATTCATTTTATATTTATTATGTAAGATTTTAATCTGTTTTCCCAATTTATCAAATAAAAATATAAATTGAATACATTATTTCGAGTTCAACAAAAGAATATTAAATTTAAAAAAATATTTCTCAGATATTAATGTTAATACATAATTGTATTTTTACAATGGTTCTCAAATAGCCATTTATTGTAATATATTGTTGACATTACTTATCATAATTCAAGAATCTTGTCGTTTTTTCTTCTGCTTCTGTGAAATCGGAAGAGGGGGTAATATACAACTGAAATGTGACTAAAAGAGATTTTGAGAGGGTTCCATAAGAGAACAGTTTGTATTAAATTGCTTGAACTTAATGTTTGAATTTCGAATCAATTTTTCACACCACTCATGAATGGATTCCCGGACTTGCGAATTTTTTATTGTTGGCACATTTAACGAGAGAGAGTGTAAAATAATACGATTTGACTAAGTATGGGGGGATGAGGGCTGCCGGAAGGGAAGAAGGAAGCAGGCTCGAGAGGAGCGTCGGGCGAAATGCAGAAGAACAAAGGAGTTTTCAATCAGAATTCCAAAGCCGGACCCGGTGCTTTATTTGTGTGTGCTTAATATTATGAAAAAAGTGTGTGTGTACATTTCTAAAGTGTTTTTCTTGCATACATATACCTATGCATTCACGTAATGTAAACTGTGAACCTGAGGGTTAAGTTTGTCGGCGAAGGAGGGGTGGTTTCCAGGGCAAGGAAATCGGTAAAAGGATCGCCAGGGTAGCCCATCTTAGAATGCAAGGCACGTACCTCATATTGCCTTACTACACTGGAATCCAAGAAAGGGAAAAAGACGATGAAAAATAAGGAGCTGATGGAACAGGAGAGCTGCTGAGGGTTGTTGGAGGAGTGAAGTTAGTCTTGGAAAATGGGTATATTCCGTTTAGTTTGTCTTTGCTATTAAGGATGTAAATAGTCGATCTCTTTTCTCTGTACAAAGGGTATTATTGGCCAGGAGGAGCACGAGTAGAACAGGAGAAGGGGTGTATATTATTGCAAAAACTCGTGAAACTTTATCTGTGCCGAGAGTAATTTATTTTGCGAGGTGGAAATTAGCGATATCAATTGCATCTCCACTTTTTCCTCCATGTTTTCTGTCTATCCATTCGACGACTCTGGATTGTGTTTGCTATTTTATGTGTGATGGGTTATATGGAATTTATGACCGTATTAATCCAGTAGGAGCGAAGGGATATATGATCCCTAGAAATGGGGATTGAGTGAGAAGAATGGAAATCACAATTAAGATATATTGACGTTAATAATCCGACCTTAATTTCGCTGATAATTGATATCTGTGTAATTTACTTGTCGACCTCTTCCTGTCTGTTGCCCAGTCAGTCCCTTATCTCTTCTCTTTTCCTCTTTTTGGGGTATTACAAAGGATGTGCCAATAATTATGGAATCAATTAGTATGATATACGAGTTTTTTTCTAGTAACTATCAGAATTATAAATGTTTTACGAAATATTTATAAAATTATTCCAATTACATTTGAATTAAAAATTACAAACTCATATTACATTTTAAATTTTAAAGGACAATAGCGGTCTATCATACTTTGAATTATTAAATTTAGAATTTCATAACATTAAGCAGTAATATAAATTACTTAGTTTTCCACAATTGAATTACTAAATAATCCTGAAATTATCGGTATACCCTTTATTCTCTGAAACAGTGGTGGTTTGTCCCCATTTAATGGCCCCAAAATATCTGATTACATAATCGCATTATTTGCGGGGACTTGATTACGGTGCATGATTACTGGGGATAGAATTAGTGGGACCAAAGGAGAGGAGAGGGCGTCTACATGATTATTACGTATTCATTGACAGATTAACCCAGAGTGAATATAGAACCAGAGCGAGGAGCCCAAGAAAAGGAAGGAAGGATTACCATTACCGAGTAATAATCTGAGTTTTGTTTGTCGGAAATGTCTTTGAGCAATATTTAATGCCTGTGCCCTGTTGAATCGGGGTGATTCTAGACAGTTTAATGATTTCAATAACGGCTCCAATAACGCTTCGAAAATGGTACCAGGAAATTGAATTTCAGTCCCATTAATAATTTACAATTCCCATTTGCGGCTTTATTGTTTCATAGATAAACGGTGTAATTTAGTGGAGAGTATCAAAAGACAATTGACCTTTAAAACTGCCTATTATTGTTATTAATGTTAACTAATTTAATGCTCTTTGCACAATTCTATTTGTAGCTAAATTAGAGACATTAGGAATGCTGTTTAAAACATATCCAAGGTTGCCCTTTAATGCTATTATATTATCAGCAGAAATATTTAATTAATTTGCCATCTGACCTCTGTGAAAGTTCAATTCCTAGATAAAAGTCATCTCTATTTCAGTGTTGCTTAATAAGGAAGATTTTATTAGTGCTTGTTTTTAGTTTAATTTTATTCTGATTTTATTTAGATAAACTTCAGTATTGAGAACAAAGTTTTCAAGAAAAAGGTATTAAATATTTTATTAAATGGAATTTTTAATTTGATAACTGACTAATTCCCATAGATGAATAACAAAAATTTGATATTAAATTTAAAAGTGTAGAAATTTATTTGATTTAAATCAGTTTACGTTTATGAAATAAATTTTAAATTGTTTTTATTAATAACAATTTCATCTTTTTGCTATTTATATTTATTCGCTTTATATCAAACAATGATTCTGCTTTTATCATAAATTTGATTATTTTTAAATTGGTATAAATTTTATTAAACAAATTTAAAAGTTAAAACGAAATTGTCATGCTCGTATTAAAGTGAAAATTTCATGAATGGAACAAATTGTTTTTGAATGACATTTTAATGCAATTGAACACCCACCTTTTAATAAAGTTCATAGCTTAATTTAAAAACGGATATATAAACAAATTCAATTTAGTAATTGAATATATGATTGTTTATTTAAATTTCAATATATTTGCAATAATAAAAATTTAATTTGTTTTTTGTTTCAATTTTTTTTCTTGGGCAATTATTAATATTTTTTAAGTAATTAATCGCTTTGGAGACTATTGTGTTTTCTGCCAATACGATATGACATTTTATAATTATTTAATCAGGGCAGATTTTTTCAAGAGGAAACTGTAACCATTGTAATAACATTTAGTTTCCCTCCATTGCTCTCTATCTATTTCTGGCATCAAATTTTAAATGGTTTTTTAATGAAACTGAAATACACATTCCCTAAATTCCAATTAGGGTTTTTCTCTAATGATGTTTTACAATTATTTAAATAAAATGGATATTGTCACACAAATGACATTGATGTTAAAAAATCTCACATTAATGGTTCTGGGAATGGAATACAATTCTAGAAGGGTGACCTTTTCTTTGTTCTTTTATTTAATACAAAAACTGTTCTTCATTTTTTAAAATTATAAATATAAAAATGCTAATAAATGCTTTATGTTCCTTTCATTAATCTATTTAATTCAATATAAAACTAATTTTAAAGTCTCTCTCATAGGCTGAAATAGAGAATGGTAAAAGTTTTCCATTTTGACGGCGGTGGTTATCATTGGCATGTGGGGCAATGAAATTATATCTGTTGGTGGCGGCGTCCATTAGTATCCCCGTTCGAAGCCGCAGAATGATGCCGCCATAATGTCTATAATGTTGTAATTACCATTAAGCTTTTATTGGATTCTGTTTTATGTAACTGCAGCGAATGAAATGCGGGCGTGAACGGGTTGAGCATCACCAGAACGTCGTCGTTGCTGTCCAAAGACAAAAAAGAAGAAGAGCACTAGGAGGAGGAGGAGAAAATTGTCATATTATAAAACGACCAGTGGACTTGATAGTGCCAATGACGCCTCAATTTCTCATTTCTGGCGAAATTTCGTCTACCAAAAATAATGTTATTCTGGTGGAAAATTCATTCCGATACTCCACTCTAATTGATATTAATGCGATTTTCCAGGATAGATGGTGCTCGAAATATTAATAAAATATTGAGTTTTTCTGCAGACAGTGCACAGTGGGTTAAATAACCAAATTATTTTTATACACATTGTAAATGAATTATATTTTAGGTAGTTTTATATTCAATTTATGCTCTAATTCTTACCACAATTTTATTAAAATATAACATAATCAAAATGGATTATTCAAATAATCAAACATTTTATTATTAATATTAATTAATATTAATATATATTAATTATATATTAATTAATATATTAATGTATTGCAATAGCAATTATTGCAAATTATTTTAAAGTTTTTTGTACAATTTAAATTTTTTATTAATTTAAAAACAAGTTTTGAGCGGTGAATATGATGAAATTGTTTGATTTGGTTTAAAAATTTAAATGTTCGTTCATAATTGATTAGGACCATTGTTTGGCGGCATCCCCATGTAATTTATAGATCTGTTGTTTGGCATTATGTTTTCGAAGTGTGTGACTGAAGAGTTGGAAAAGGATGAGGAGGATTGTGGAGGTAGAAATGTTATAATTAATTTTCTAATTAAATTTCAGTCACCATATAACCGGATTTAATGACTAAATCGAAACGGAAAAACCGAAAAAGGGGAAACGGTTGTTGGTCTGGAGGGCGAAATAATTAAGAGGATTAAACGCCCCAGTTGAAGTCTTTGGTTTTGTCCTATTTAAAAGTTTCGTCGGTCGGTTTAATTGTTGCTATCCTGTGGGATTTGGGACAGATGTTTGTCAGGCGGGCAGGCAGGCAGGGCATTGGTGGATCTCCACTCTTTAATTTGGATTGGCCAATGGATTGGTCCATTCCATTCCACAAGGATGATGATGGCTGTGATGGTTGTGCGGGAGAAGGAAAGCGGAGAGAAAGAGGAGGACAGGTGGTGCAAATTCCGGGGAAATTTCAATTGCGAAATCGGAAATTAGTTTTCGAAATATATGCCCCGTGGAGAGTGCGGAGACAATGAGTGTTTGAAAAATGCAATTTGAATTGCAAATCGAAAATGGAAGCTCAACAACACGGCGAAAACATGTCCCGGAATCCGTTTTATAGGATTGTAGGTACAGTCCCAGAGCTACACAAATCAAATGATGACATCTCTCCCAATGCGAGGCAACGAGAGAGAGAGGGGGTGGCTTTCATTTATCCCATTTATATGTGAATGTATATCATTTATCAATTAGTCATATTTTGTTCTGGGCCCGAGTCTCCGAGATGAATTATTCGTGGGATTTGCGGTATCCCTTATCAATCAGGCCGTATATATTTCCAGAAAATAAGATTTATAGTGCTCCACGGACCGATACCTGGCCCCCATTATATGTACTAACCTGGCATAAATTCTCCGTATGTTTTTAATCAAAACGTCTTTTTGAAGGGTATTTATTGCACAGGGGTGTGCATATTAAAACGGAATTTTTCCTAAACTGAATAAAAGTGTATCAATAGATAATAACTCTAATAATTCTATAAAAGTACAATATTATTATTACAGCATGAAAAAGCTTTTAAACCATCGTGTATATTAATCGGAAAAGCTCATATTAATATGATAAATTTAAATTAAATTTGGATCAGGATTTTCATAACTTTTTTGTTGGAAGAAAATTCGGAAATTGAAAGATAAATAAAATGCGTTACATATGATTCATATTTCCACTAAAAATTCCGATTTGATATGCATGGACATGGCATATGATTCTAAAAATACTTCATAGTTGGCACAGCAGAGCCCTAGAGAAAAAAGGGCGGCGGATTCGGATTGAAATTTATTTCTCTTCATTTCCGTCCAAAGAATTAACCAGATATCAAAGCCTGTGTTCTGGAGCAGGGCTGTGAATGAATGGATGAGGAATGGAATGGTAATGCAGGAAACGGTATGAGCGCCATTTAAGAGCAATTAAACCACTTGTGCAGGTGGTTATGAAATCTAAGAGTCAATTACGGGTGGAGAATTTTTCTTTAAAGGCGGTCGAGATTTTTATAGGAATTTTCTCACGTCGAATAATGCTACTTTTGTCATTGCTGCTGCTGCTGCTCCAACAATTAAAAGGGATTTTGCACCACCATAGAACAGCAGCAGTAGCTGTAGAGTGCCAATCCCGATCCTGTTCTTGATTCTTATCCCGAGAGATTTCAAGCGTTCCTTGGCAGACTCGGATTTATATAAATAATAATAGTAAAAAAAATATAATGTTGTTGTTGAGAGTCTTCGGGTGGTCGGCTGTCTTGCAGAGCTAATTGGGATTACAGATAATTAATGAAATTGTGTTGTCTTGGCTCAAGCCAGGATTGTGGTTTCCTGCTCCTCCTCTGACAAAAACAAGGCGAAAAACTCCATTTCTGCTTATTTGCGAGTTTTATGCTTTATTCGTTATCTTTCGCGTCGTACTAAAATTGTGTGCCAACAAAGTTGCGGAAAAGAATATTGCCCATTTGCCAATTTTAATCTTCCGACGACCATCACCAGTATGACTCTGGTCAAAACTGTCAAAAGTAACTTCATTGTTTATCGCAGAAACTTGTTTGATTGTTTCGACGGTTATTTACCGACTTGTGACAATTTCGGAAATAATTTCGATAATTAAAATATCAATAAATAGATATGTAATAGTTTTTTAATATAGGGGAAATATGTACAAAATGGCATAGGGGGTATTTCTGGATTTTGGCTGATTCTAACTCGTATGTGACTGAGATATCAAGTGACCCAAATGGCTTTAGCTATCCTGCTAATTTGAACGCATTCAGTCCATGCGTCTTAGTGCCAGGGCCCTCAGAAGTTTTTCCAGCGAAATAAGTTTTTATTTACATTTTGTTCAATTGAACATACTGGAAGAGTTTCGCTAATTTACATATTATCTTGGTTCTTATTTTATCCATTAAGGATTTATCTTTGTCTTAAAATAAGATTTTTTTAGAAATAGAACCCTATTTATATATTTTTTTTTAATTTTCTTTCAAAGTGACGAAATTTCCCTTATACTTCTCATTATAATGAAGAGAAATGTTCACGTTTATACTCTTAAGACCTTTTTTCGAGATCTAGACCCGGAAGAGGATGGTAAATTGTTAACATTGGGTTTACAGTTCTTGAAAATACGTTCCTAGGCGAACACAGGGTTTTGTTTGCGAAATTATGCCAATAATTACATCGAAATTAGAGGTATGCCATTTTGTCCATACGGTTTAAAAAAAACAATTTTCGCCGACTTATGTTGAAATATTATTTCTGCTCATTTTTTGCAACAATTGGATATTAATTTTAATAAATAGATAACCAAACATGGTAACTGCATTATATGGTGTTGTTGTGTGCTACCCATGAAGAATGATGATCCAAAAACAAAACACCATGCCATTTTGTACATACTTCCCCTGTTATTTATAATTGTGGGAAGTTCTATTATCGTAACAGCTTCTTTCTTCAATTATGTTAGTTTAAATTTTAATTAAGTGGTGTTATTTCTTTATTCTTAAATATATTTTGCCAATAAATTGAAAACAGACATGAGAATGGTATGGAATTTTTAAATAAACTAACTAGGACATAATTNTTATTTATAATTGTGGGAAGTTCTATTATCGTAACAGCTTCTTTCTTCAATTATGTTAGTTTAAATTTTAATTAAGTGGTGTTATTTCTTTATTCTTAAATATATTTTGCCAATAAATTGAAAACAGACATGAGAATGGTATGGAATTTTTAAATAAACTAACTAGGACATAATTAAAGACACGAATCTTTTTAAAAACTCCGTTTCTTGGAATTCTACTCGTGTTTAATTATAGTTGTATAACGTGTGGGTTGTTTAAATGGCTATTATTTTTTTAATTTGAATGTTTTTTTTATTTAATTGATAATTATTAATTGAAGAGTTAATTGGATTTAAATTTAAAATGGTGCGGAACTTTTCTGGATAAGAAGGAATTCGCAATTAGTAAAATTAATGTTTAATTGCGTACATTCCTCGCAAATTCTTAAAGGAAATGTGTGTATTTCCCGTGAAAAAGAAATCATTCCAAGAAATCTAATTTGTTTTAAAACAAGAATCCGATTCTGATGTCGTAAATGAATTACCTTAATTTTACGTTTTTAATCTTATTTACTTTCATCGTACCTGTGGGAGTGTTTTCTTTTAAAGAATTAGGCACGTGGATCGATTCCAGAGCATCATCAAAAACATTTTTTCAAAAATATTTATCGTATAATGTATACAAAATGTTGAATTTGTTTATCACGTGTCTAAATTTAAATAATAAGGGATTTTATGGGAATTGTTTAAAAATGTGACAAAATACATAAAATAGGAATTTTATTGTTCAATTATAGTTTATCTCTTTTATAGCTTCTCTTGGTTTCTTTTGTTATACTTGTAAGATTTAATGGCGTCCCCTCAAAAATGTCTTAATTTATATCTGGCTCATAACCGATTCATAGTACAATATGTCGAGGACAATGTCAGCATAAAACTTTTAATATGGTTTTTATTGTCGATTTTATGAACTTCTCTATATACATATTCCATGGGTGATGGAGAAAAAATTGAGTCTGAATTTGAAAATGAATGAATCTGTTTCCTTGATGACGACGACGTCAACGTCAACAACAACGAAGACGACGACGATGCCTTGGAGAACAACAGGAAAAACCAAGATGATTTTTCTTTCTACACAAATTCCAGGGAATTGATTTTCATTTATTCAATACCCTCATGAAGGGGTTGTAAATACAAACATTGTTTGACTGTGACTTCCGATTGAACATCCTAGTCGGATTTCCTCTAAAGGCGCTCCAGAAATACGGCAGGGATGTTGTTTATTGTGCGGACTACTCTGGCGATGCTCCTTGAATCGCTTTATCCGATTAGTGGATGTGTATTTGATTTCCAGGAAAATCGCATAATTTAATCCTGTTGATGATGTTGAGATGAAGACGCGTTTTTTCTATTAAATGACAATTAATTATAACGAAGATATGCTAATGTGCGTATGTCTCCTCTTCTATTTTCAGATCATGTTCGGGAATTTACATGCGGAAAGCTCTACTATAGAACGTTTCTCTTAGACGAAGCCAAGGACATTCTCTACGTTGGAGCAATGTATGTATATTATGTATTTATTACAAAATTTGTAAATAGGCTTAATCGCGTGGGAAGCGGTTTTATTATAATATTGTTATGGAATTTATTTATGTATAATAAGGGTTTTTTTATTAAAGAAATTAATGAGTATTTAAACAACAAATAAACAACATTATAATTAATTTACTGGTTCTTTTTATCTAAAATATTTATGTTAGTTTGAAGATAAAAATGTATCTCAAATAATTTAAGTTTATTTAAATTTTAAAATTTGAAAATTGTTTAACAAGAAAAAACATTCATTACTTAGTTTTTAATGAAGTTATTATTATTTTCCCACGCGAAATTGCTTAAAATGATTTTGATTATACAGAACTTTTTTCCGTAAGAGAAACTTTTTTTTCCTTGGGCAAAGAATTTGCATGCGATCAGAAGATTAGAAGGCAAAAGTGGCGACGACGACAGAGAGAAGTCATGAGACGCCTTAATCAAAAAGTCACCCGACAATAGTACAAATTAACAGGAGTTTCCAGCAGTAGCAGGAGCAGAAGTAGTCCAAAGTATATTGAGAATTACCAAGAAAGTCATGTTCTTCTTCATCATCTCTTAAAAGTTTCCCTGATTTAATATTACCTAAACACTGTGTACGTTGTGCAAATCATATTCCTCTCCAAAGTTGGATGCTAATACGTTTCGAATAATTCTGCACATAATTTCAAAAAGTGGATTGAGTTTTGAATATTTGATAATTCCTCAGAAACAGAGAAGTGGAGTAGATTGGAGAAGAAAATGGAAATGTGTGTTTGTTGTGGATTGGGATAAAGTTGTTGTTCAAAAGGGATGAAATGAAGGAGAAGAATCCGACCGATTTGTAAACATTTTATGCTGATTTAATGGACTCTATGGACTGGACAGGAGAAATAAAGACGAGAGTGGGTGGGTGAGGGTTTGGAGTTTGGTTAGTCGATTTTGGTGGATGGATGGCGGGGCGCTAAGATGAAAAAGAAGTGGATGGATATGTGCCCTGGAGGGATTGTTGTTGATGAAAATGCTGGCCAGAGAGTTGGGTTTCAATTTATGCAAATACCGGACTAAATTTTGAAGGCAAATATACGCGGTTTTTATTTACACTTTGCCAAAAATGCCTTTTTCACTTCCAATCTTCTGTAACGGGATTCCTAGAAGGTATCCCTTACTCAGGGTGGTGGTGTCTTCGATTAAATAAACGATGATGAAAAATTCCACATGAAATGTGTTTTACATTTTTTTTCTTTGGAATGCTGTTGTTTATGCTGTTGACAAGTCCTTAAAAAATTCTGGGAATTCCATTTCGGTAATTGATTTCTGTAATTAAGAAGATGACAAGGTCGAGTCGTCAATCGCCTCTTTGTAATTAATTAAATGGAAAAAAATCCTCAATTTATCAAGGATAAGGAAACCAGATTCTTGTCACGGGCATACATATTTGGGCACCTTTTTTATGGCAACAGAACAGACCTGAGATCATATCACCAGATAAACAACGGTAATCAATATAAAATGACATCCATTTCCGTGAATGTTTCTCTGTCATTTCTATTAATTATAATTGGGCGGTGAATAATTGAAACTATTTAGTCTTCATCCATTTTATACCATGGACAGGATTTTTGTAATTATAGTTGTCAAATACCAATAACAAGCTCTTAGCCATAAAATTCTTTGGATCACAGTGAGTTTTGAGTTGTTTTAAGTAAATTTATATTAATTTTACCTTTATTAATACCAATTCCTCATAATAATTCTGTTATAAATAGAATACTTGAATTTTGAATTGGTATATAATAATTATTCATATTAATTTCTATATTTGAATATGGGATATGTTTTTCATGTTCGCTATTGTACAAATGACAAATTGGTACACACTATATGACTAGGTCATAAGCTGGATGATGATTGACGGACATGCGGGGGCATTTAGGCTAACCGACTGATATTAAACAAGTGTCAAGTACACAATTTCCGATTTTGATTTAATTGAAATTCAAATAGCAGAAAAATTGTGTGGAATTAATTTGAACGGAATTAATTTCGCCAAGGGGCAACATTCTATGGCTTGCGGTGGCTTCGGTTGTGTGTGTGTTGACTTGACAGAAAAGCACGGGCCCACAATTCGTGATAATATTATATATGTATGGGAGATGGGGAGGCGTATAAATACTAAAGAATTGATATATCAATTATTAGGATGGTTTGAATAATTGGCTCTGTGGTTATGCGAAGCCGCAGCGAAAAATGCGTCGTCGTTTGAACTGAACTGAACAGAACCGGATAAAAGGAAACAAAGGATATTTATTATTGATAATCGATTAGGCAATTATTAATGAATTTCGACGGTATTTTGGAGGCAACCGCGAATGATGACGACGGGAGGTGGCGGCTGTGGAGCACGGAGCGTGTGTCGAACATGCAAACAATATGAAAACAATTACAGGAATGTAATCCGGAAAGCACGTCAATGTGGGGCAATCGGGCGACCGAGTCCACCAGTCGGAAATTAGTCAAAGGACAATTGCCTGTAATGGATGTAAAGTGAGGCAAACAAGTTCATTAAACTGTTTGGCTGTTTTTTTTTTTCTCTCTCCGGGTTCTGTGTAAAAACAGGACTTTATAATGGCCCAATTACAAGCCGGGTAATCACAATAAAATAACTTGATACTGGTAGTTGTTTTTTGACAAAGATACCAATCAAATATTTATTGCTTGTTAGAGTTTTTGACATCATATTCCTTTTTATCCAAGTAATTAGGTTTTGTGTATTTGAATATTGATTTTTATTTTGTAATCTCAATTTTATTGTTTTATTTAATAGTAGTTTAAGTATCGGTAGGAATAGAAGTACTTTGCCGGTCGAGCGAAGATTAATTTAATTGAGACGTACAAAGGAACATTATGCTAGGACCATTTTTGCAATTCCCTCAAATTCCTAATTATTTAGCCAATTTTTTGTTTGTAACTTATTGAAATGTCAACCTTTTATTATACTATATACACGAATCATTGTTTATTATCAATATCAATTAAAGCAAGAATATATATTTGAAAAACTTCTGTTATTGTTTCTTATGTATAATAAAAGAAATAATAAATCTATAGATGTTTTATTTTAATTTTAATTATAAAAGTAATTATTATTATATTAAATTGAATAACAAAAACATTTGTTCAAAATGTGAAAATATTTTAAGAGAATTAATTACGAAAGTAATTAACACTCCTTTTCTTTACACCGTTGCGTTGTCACAACTAGTAATATCTTTTCATGGAAAAATTTTATAATTAAAACAAATTGTTTTGATAAGACTGAGATAACAGCATGACAATTGCTAAAAATTAGTTTCACAATATACAGCAATAATGTTTTTATTTGAAATTCAATGTTTAAAAGGTTGAATTTAATCTAAATTTTCCTATAAATTTCTATTGGTTTTGTTTGCTATCAAGTATTAATAAAAAAAAATTATTAGACTATTTTATATGTGATGAAATCGAAAATCAAAAATAATACTTTTATTCTAAACTGAATAGCGCTCTGGATATTTATTTATGAATACTCGTATTAAATAAATATTAAAGTTTTATCATGCAGAAAATGCTCTTAATATTGAATTTAATGTTTGATTGAAATTTGAAATAATGGTACATTAGTTAGAAAGCCATAAAATACTAAACTGCCACTAAGAGCTATTGGAATTTAATAAGGCTTATCAAAATATTTCCTCTTTATAAATGCATTTCCCCCTAAACGTCACATTTTTTTATTGAATTCTGGAAATATCTCGTTTAAAGTTGCATTAGGGTTATGAGAAATTGCAGAAAGTGTATTGGGGAAGGGAGATATACTAAACAAATGTGACGTCAAGTCACATGTGCTGTTGGGGATTTGAATTTGTCACGTTGTCACAGTTTTGCTGGAGAGAAATGGAAAAATATCAAATGGCAATTTTGCAATATTTTGAAGGTGTTGGAAATTGTTTTGTTTCAGTTCATGATTACGTTTTTATTAAAATCTTATTTTTTGCATTAGAAATGTTTACAGTTGCAAATCAAATTATGTTTCTCGTTTTGATTAAAATCCCAAAAGAGCCTTTTGGTAGTCGATCAATTTGCTGACATCGATGCCATTCTCCTGGAGGAGTCCCAATTGGGTAGAAATGACCTCGGATTGGAAGGCAGCCATAACTAGCTCCTTCATTTCGTCGCTGCTCATGATCCTAACAACGGAGGCGAAGACTGGTCTGTTTTCCATTTTATCCTCGAACAGAGCACGGAGTTCTTCGCTGGGCAAGATGGCAATGATGTCATCCAAAAGACCGTTCAGTCCACCTCCTCGCTGTTCAGTAGATTCTGAAAAAATTGAAAGGGGTTTGTTAGGTTAAATGGAAATCCCAGATGCTATTTCTTGAAATCGTTTCATTATAACTGGAAACGTTTTCAGGTTTTTCTAATAAGCATCACAATATTCCTTATTGTTTATAACATATATTCTGTATAACAGAAAAAATTATTAAACATGTTAACTTACGCATGCTCCTGCCCATGAATTCCAAGAGCCTAGCAACATGCTCAGCGGCTTTGCTGACAGTCCAGGGCCAGTTGGCGGTCTCCAAGTAGTTGGCAATATTTTTGAATTCAGGGGTTTCAACAATGGTGTGAACGATCTCTTTGAACTGTGGGCTTCGGACAAATGCAACGACAGCCTGAAGTTCTTCATCATGCCAGTGTTGACGGATGATTTGCATGATTTCCCTCCTTGGGTACAGCTTCATGAAATCCTTCAAATCCTCCAATAATTCTTTGAACTCAGAAGGCATATCGGGATGAGGGGCCATTGGTGGGCGAGCATGGGGCCGGTCGTGGTGCTCAAAGTTATGATGAGCTGTAGCCAGAGCAATAGCTCCGAACAAAAGATATCCAATAATTGTCTTCATTTTGGTTTTGGGGTTTTTCCTATTGCTGTGATTTGATTTGCACTGTCAATTGAAGTCTTCCACTTGAACTGATATCAAAGTTCTAATTCTGTGCCAATTTATAGTGACATTCTGATTCAGTGTTATCAAAAGTATTGCTATCAGGTAAATTGGCCAATGTGTCTTGTCTGATTTGTATAGTTATGATTTGATAATTTTAGAACGATACAACATTAATTTTCCAAAGCGTCATTGGGTTTTCTTGATTTGTTATTTTGATTTTGGGGATTTTTTTTTGAATGGATGGTACCTAAACTGTTGAATCATTGCCGCCAGTAGTCCGTAATAATAGTTCAGCCTTGACGACGACTAGGGATTCGATTCTATTTTCCAGCTGATTGCTCGCAAATTCTTTGATGGGAAAATGACAGGTGTTTTGCAAATTATTATCAAATATACTGACTGAGATGTCTGTTTGAACTTTCTTTCGTTGCAGGGACCGAGTCTACAAATTGAATTTAAAGAACATTACACAATCTGCATGCGATGTAAGTATATTCAGAGAATTTATTTTATCGATTGAAAGATATTTGATTTCTCGACATTTAGCCAAAAAATCACAGTCAAATGTAAGCGAATCTTCCCTAATGCCACCGCCGATGCTGATGCCACCGTTAACTCGTTTTATGTATCTCTCCATATGTACGTCCCCGGCAACGTCAACGATTCTGTGTGAATATATCAGCCAATAGTTCAGGAACGGTGTATATCCCCAAATCCAAGGGTTGATTGATATGTTTTGCAAAAAATGCAAAATTCCTGGAAGCAAAGAACGCCCATTAATATAAGAATATCTGTCTTTACTTCAAATAGAAATTCAACAGATTTATCAAATTATTAAAGATAAATATTTAATTTAAAAAGGACGAATTTTACCTTATTATTATTATATTAATAAATCTCTAATTATAAAAAAGTTTGAAATGTTAAAATTATGTCTTCTAATGATAAAACGCGTTTCCATTACTCCCATTATGAATTGGTATTGATTTGAAAGGATTCAAGATTTTTTAATCCTTCGATCTAAATTTGTATTAGACCTTTTCACAATAACTCAGTCATTTCTACAAAGAAGACTGGAAACTTATCGAGCATCCTCTCAGTAAAAGTATCAAGGACAGGATGGGTTCAATAATAGACGAAGACGACTACGGCAACTTTGAAGACGACGAATAAGAGAAGCACGCTTCCATTGGAATATTATTTGTTGGATCAATTTAGAATTGCCTTTTATTATTTGTCGTGATTGTTGTTGTTGGCATTATTGGGGAGGTTTCTTTAGCTATTCCTTGTGATCCTGGTGACGAATGGAGGAGCGCTGCTGTTGGTATTATTATTTTGGGAAAGGGAAGGCGGAAAAGAGGAGGCCAAAGAGACGAAGACGAATCCCATCCGAGTGTCGTAATGTTTTCTAATTTGAACTTTTGGAATTGAATTGTGAGAGAAGGCAAAATTGAAATGGGTGATAAAAGTTAATGGTTAAGGGATCTGCATATCTTGGGGATCAGAAGGAGCATCGGTGTCAGAATGCGAGTGGCAGCAGCAGGAGAAGAGGGAGCAGAAGGATGGAGTTGCTTCGGTTTGTTTTTGAAATGATGGGGTGGACTCCTCCACCAATTTGGGGAAATTCGAAAATTGTGCCATATCCCCAGTATAAATACTTTACTACTTTTGGATGGAATCCATTTTAAAATCCATTTGCTATCGTCACCAAATCGTTTTTGGAATCAGACCAGATCCATACTGCTCTGCTGCCACTATCCGGTTCGAATTTATCGATATCCACCACAGTTAGCGCGCGCGACGGACTGAAAAGTGCAAACTTATCTCGCTAATATAGAGATTTGGCGAGGAGAGGAAGGAAAGAACAAAAATCGAGCGGGGGTGGGCGAAAAAGAAGAATCGGCATTGGCGGTAATCAAGATTTATTTAGCACCACCACCATCACTATCATATATTTGCACTGACTTGGCTAGATATTGAGCAATTGACCTGATTTGTCACAAACTGATATTAATTGCAATTTTCTTTTTCTCTTTCTATTTTTCATTGATTTGCAGCGGGATCAAATCCAGCTCGATGCCAGCGGTACAGATGTCACCAATTGCGTGTCCAAAGGCAAGACTCAGGTAAGTCGATCCAATTTGTCATGGAACTTTTGCCCGTAAAAGTCAAATTAAGGATTTATAGATTAAGATAGAGGGGAATTGGGAAGAGGGAGGACGGAGAAGGGCGGTTTATTGATTCACCGCAATAAAGTTTGTTTAATTGCATTTTCTTGAAAAGTCTTAGAGGATATTGATTTATAAAAGTGACTAGCTATAAATCATTCTGGATCTAAGGGTCGCACCAGAACTTTTCGAATCATCCAACTTGCGGTTCTGCGGACTTGAAAGTTTTTCATTTATAGATTAAGCTCGGAATGGGTTGTTTAATTGAAAGATTCGTAAAATTCTTTGAATCAATTTATATAAAAATGCTAAAATGTAAGATGGTGGAATTGACCTGTTATTAAAATCTTAATTATTTAAAATTTGCTTCCAAGAAAAATTGGTTATTAATAATTTAATAATTAATTAAAGGCCCTCGACAATGTAACATGAACTGTAATTATTCACTAAAATATACTCTTATGTATTTTATAATTTAAATAAATAATTAATAGAAGCAAACATTTGTCGATTCGTTCATTCATGTTCTTGTAATAATGTTAAAAAGAGGAAAAATCTTGTTTGAACTCAAGTCAGATGTTTGCTTGAGAAAATTTATACAAATAATTGGAAAACGAGCGAATAAATGTCCACGTTGGGTGAACTGGTGACTGAAAGTTTGAAGCCCCCGGTTAAGCAAATAAGTGAATGCGATTTTAGAAACTATTATGCAATCAAATATTTGTCGCATCCGATTATTAACAATTGGATTGGGAATGGCGTTAAATGTGATTTAATATTCATAAACGGTTAGAGATGGAGAGAGAGTTAAATGTTAAGGGGAGTAGTGGAGTGGGCGCCATTTTATGGGGACAATATCGAAAGGAAGAGGCCAGGAACATCGACATCATCATCAGTAGTTGTAGCAGAATTTCGATTTGCACACCATATTTGCAATCAATGTATTTGATTCAGATGCAAATATTTCGGGCACAAACTAGAGTTTTGTATGATGAATAGGCGGTGGAAATTGTATGGTGGATAGATGAGAGAAGTGAAGTGGTGGCAGAGGACTGGGATTGGGGTTTTGGCAATTAATCACAATGTTAAATTTTCTGAAACAATGGCAACAATTGGAACAATACACCACTTTTCCAATTACGTCAATTATGCATACGGGTATAAAGCAGTAGCATTTCCGAAATACCAATAATTGAATCAATTCCCAATTGAATGCTGTACTGGACGGGATTCATTCTGGACAGAGAGTTTGAGGGTTGTTGTGGGGATGGGGTAGGAAGTTGGAACGGAACCGAGTGATCAGGATCTTTTGTCTGTTTGGCTGAGAGAGGAGTTTGGAACGCATTTTATGGCTAGTTGGTTTGCTGGTTCCTTCTTCCGTCCATCCAGAGTGCCATTGTGCTCTGGTCTATAAGTGGAGAGGTATTAGTTGACCAGAACAAAGCGGCATTTAAGGCTTTCCCATTATTTAATCGCATTACGTAATAGTTCCTTTTGAAGAAATCAGACTTGAGCCTAAGTACACTACTGTATTGTCTTTCAGTTCAGACCGTTAATTCAATCAATTATCAATTGGGTTGATATACTATCATATTTGTGCTAAACACTATAGGAACGAGAACAATTGATCTCTGGAATACTATAATAATTATAACCCTTTTAGCGAATTTTGTCATTTCCTACCGTTCCAAACTAAAAAATATTTTTCAAAGTTTCGGTTAATTATATCCAGTTATTAAATAGGAAAGAGATTTTCCAAGAAATGGGGTTTTTAACAGCTTTTTATATACTATAATTTTAAAGTCGAAATATATTAACTACAACTGATGATAAGAGATTAACGTAAATTAGTCAATTTATGAATTCATCTAGTACTATTGGAATAACATTTGGTGTATAAAAAGATGAACCGGAGTGTGTCTATATTTCTCGATCCAACCTGAACAATCGGCTTTCTTGAGTGCAAATATTGTTTGGACACTGAGACAGGGGGATTGCCTAGGGGAGGCTTTGGGACATAAATGGCGACATGTTCGATATGTTGTCAAAGAGGCCTTATAAATGATTTCCAAATTGAATGAATGAATAGAATGAGACAGAGTTGGGCTCTATTGTTGGTGTTGTTGTCGTCGGACTAAATAAACTGGCCTCAATCTGATGAAATACCAAATATGTGTGCCATATATACTCTGCCACTACATACTACTTTTACCTATAGGTGTACAGTCAAATGTGTATGATGAGAAATCACTAATAAAATTTTCCGTTTCAGAACTTTGATTGCCGGAATCACATACGGGTGATCCAGCGGATAGAGGAGGGAAATCGGCTCTACATTTGTGGCACAAATGCCCATAATCCTAAAGATTATGTCATATATGTGAGTATTAAATTTTATTGTACGATGATATTAAATTGTTGTTGTTAGAGCGTTGTGTTCTCCGCAATATACACTAATGCGAAACTATAGAATAAGCTCCTTTCGGTCCTTATTGGCAACGACCCATGCCGCACCGTGGGAAAAGATTAATTAAATTAGACTTATTTAAGTTGATTATTTCAAGCTGATTCCAATGAAAATGTAATTTAATTAAATGCTTTCATTTGAAACGATAAAATTTAGGATTTTCATAATAATCCTTCAGACGATATTATTAGGAAACATATCATAAGTGTATTTTTTTTTATTAAATTAATGTAAATCTATCAATTTGAAAATGTTCGAAACTTCTATAGAATAATATTACTGAAATAATTAAATTTTTTCTTAGATTATTCTAAATAGCTGTGATGTTTTGCTGTGTGCACTTTAAATGTGGTATTTATATTTTTGGTTTAACTTCAAAACCAGCCAAGTGCAATTTTATTAAATGAAAAATTGTGTAAATCCAAATTCCACCCACTTTTTTATTTAAACATCTAAAGGGGAGGTTTTTTTATTTACTTAAAACAATTTCAAATATCTTTTTCCATTTTTGTAAAAAGTAACTAAATTAATATATTACGGAATATATGAATAAACTTTCCCTATTTTGAACATCTGTAGCCAAACGTTCTCTGGTTTTAAGTTAATAAAATGAGTTTAAATATGACCAGGAAATAAGTATCACCTGAATCAATTTCCTATTTTTGATCTTTGGAAAAAGTTATCAACTTGTCAAGTCTACGTAAGTTTGTTCCAAGTTTGAAGTTTTTCAACTTTCCGGTGTGTGAATTTGAACAAGTGTGCGTCAACTTTTGCAAGTGAAATCTTTATCAACTATTGAATTGTTCTGGAAATTAAATTATTTACTACAGTATAGAGATATGCATAAATAATGGGTTCGGAAAAGGGACACCGACACTGGGAGGGTAAGAGAGGGAGGTTAGGGTTCCACTAACCGTGGATGGAAAATGGGGAGAGGAGGCGGTCCGGGGTTTGGTTTTGGTGGTTCGTTCTCGCCTATTATTATTTGCATAATAACATTGCAAATTTATAGGCAAACCCCATGGAACACCGCAATCAATTAAAACTTCTTTTGTGCCGTAATGACTCTCAAAGTTTTATGGTCTCCTCTTCGTTTCCTATATGCACTGGAGGAGCAGCCCTGGTATTATTATACTATTTGCCCAATTGGAAGAGGGTGGTGGCTCTTTGAGGCTAGATGAAGTAAAGGGTAGTAGTAAGAAAAAGAGGAGAGAACCGTAAAAGAAAGACTATGGTGCGGTTTGGCCAAGTCAGGATGAAAAGAAGAGAGAGGTGGTATGTATATCCAGAACAAATAGAAGATGAAAAGGGGTTATAAATTAGTCGGTCGGGAGACATGGACCAGAAACAGCAGCACAACTCTACCGGGCACCGCCTCCGCGTTGGCTGGCACCAAGAAAAGGAGCAGCTAAAGCAGGACAAGAATGTGTTGTGTAATGAATGACCAAGTTTAAAACTTAGTTTGAAACTCTTTAACTACTGCCGCATTGTCCAATTTTAAAACTCCTTCTCTCTACACGAATGAACGGGATTCGGTTCAGAGGCAAAATAAGAGGTGGGGTGAGAAGATGAAGCCAAAGTCAGGAGATGCTTAAAAAGAGCAACGATTACCGTCTTCGATCCGCTATGTTTAGCACGATTGCTAAACTCGGCAGTGGCAAAAAGGATTCAAAAAGTTGCTCCACAATGTGTGAATTATAAGTTTTGTACGGAGAATGCAACATTAGTAAATCTATTCCTGACCCAGTTTTGACGTAAATATATTTTTCATGCTCCAATAAATAGTCTGTACGGATAAATTCTAAAGACTTTGTGTTCACTGTAAAATGGATCGTATTAAACTTTTGCGATAAATTATTTAAATATTAATATTCCGGATTGTGTTTCTCTGTATTCTTGGAAGGATCTTCTAAAAGCTTTTAGTACAACAATATTTAGAAATTTTAATTTGTACAGAATAATGGAAGGATCCAGTTATATCCTTGTGTTGAGAAACATTAACTACATTAAATTTTCTGTGAATGCTTAATATATACATTTAATTTAGATAAATTTATTTTGTTTCTAACAAATGGCATTTGTTTTCAGAGAAATATTCATCCCATTAAGAAAGTGTTATCGGAGATTCTGTTTTTAAATTCCTTTGATAATTCAATTTAGATTATTAGTGCAATAGATCAATGTATAATGAATGTGTTTTTGTCATTGCAGGCGAATTTAACACACTTGCCGAGGTCGGAGTATGTGGCAGGAATCGGGAACGGAGTGGCCAAGTGTCCCTACGACCCGCTAGACAACTCGACAGCCATTTACGTCGAGAAAGGGAATCCCGGAAATTTGCCAGCTTTGGTAAGTAAAACGTGAAAGCGTGTCGCCGTTGAGTAGAAGATAAAAAGAGAGAGAGAGAAAATGAGAAAGTGTAGAATCAGGGTGGTAATGAGCATTTTATGTAACTATGTGATTAAATAACAAGGATCACAGAGCGATATGGAATGAATGCGCGCCGCGCGAACGAATGAATGAAAGAGAGACTAATAGGTTTTCTGTCTTTTCAGTATTCCGGCACGAATGCAGAATTTACAAAAGCAGATACGGTTATCTTTAGGAGCGATATGTTTAATTCAACGTCGGGAAAGAAGGAATATCCGTTCAGGAGGACACTCAAATACGACTCGAAATGGCTGGATAGTAAGTACCTGAAAAATGGTCTTTAATATATCAAGTTGTTCCTCCCCCCATCTATACAGACTCCGTGCTCTCCTTTCCCCCTGTTGGTGTGTGTTTTTGTGTGCGGGTAAATAATTAAAAATGTCTGGAGAGACGCGATATAAATAGAATTAAAAGGGGGACTATACCATGTTGGCTGCTCAGAAGAGTATGGAAAAGGAAAGGATCTAATAGGTGTTGGGGATGTGCTTGTAAATGTATATTATTGTCGACCCCGAATTCAATTACCGGGGCGTTATAGTGATGAAAAGCCGGCTTAAGAGCAGCCACCAAAGCAGCATAGTTTACGGGGCATTCTTTCCATGTCGTAGTCGTCGTCATCGTTGTTGTTATACTATGTCCCGGCTTTCCGCTTCTCTACGTATTTTCCTGGCGACGTGTTACTCGTGCTAATATAATAATCCATTTATAAATGGTCGTATAAACTATTTAACTTGAGCCGAAAAGAATGGAGGCTATCAGCAGCAAAGAGGGGCAGTAGCGGAGGCGAAGAAAAGAGGTTTCTTGGAGTGGTGGCGAAAAGAAAGGACTCTTCAAAAGAAAATTGTGATATTTGTTTGTTTCGCCAAAGTCGAGCAATTATTGTAATCCGGCGGAATGCGGAGGGATGAATAAAGGACATTTGTATTATATTAAACATATAATAAAATAGAAGAGGCAAGATGAGAAAAAAGGAAAGAGGAAGGAAACGAAATGAAATTATTGTTTCGAAAAATGTGCCAAAATGAGTGCCATTCTTGTTGCGCGGCGCCCCCTTTCTCATTTTTATATATTCATTCGGCAATTACGGAATGTCTGAGTTTTGTTGAGTCTATACAGCATTCAACAAAGATGGATCTATAGGAATTTTTATAGACAGTGGGAATAAGAAAGGCGAAAAATAATAACGCCATGAAGAATGTGTGTATTAAAGTGAGCACATTATAAAGATAAATTTACTGGTAATCCAGCAGTAGAGTAGCATCAGAAGGAGAGAGCGGCGAGCCAAGAAGAATCATGAAGTTTTGAAATGTTGCTGCAATTTAGTACAATGTGCAATGAAAATTTATCACCCAAAGAACACACATAATATACACAACTATGAACAAGTTTTGATTTTGTTTCAAAACTGTACACCCAACTTTAGTTGGAAGCACTGGCAGCGTGACGAGTAATTTGGCAAAAGTTGGTGTGGGGGATGGGAGAAGGAAGAATATTGTTTCTTGTCGCTCTATTGCAATTTCTGCAATCAAAATATGGATTGTAAGAAGTAAAGTAATGTTGTGAATTGTGTGCATTAAAAATAGTAGATTTGTATTTGCAATAAATGAGATTGGGGTAAAGAAGCAGGCAGCAGCATCAAGATTCGATCAAATGGACAAATTGAATTGTACGTTTGACTCTGTTAAAGTTGGACGGGGCATCGTTAAAACTTTGTGCGCTAATGAAAAATGCATTAGAGCTGTGTGCAGATGCCAGAGATTGAACTGCTTTGCACTTTAATCTTCGGCTCCTTGGAAAGTCTGATATATAGTAAGGATAGGAAGAGCGAGTAGATAGAAGCCAAAGGCTAAGAGATAAACCAGCTGGCAAAGTGATGCTTTAATAATTAAACTGTCCGCAATCGAAGTGGGTAAAATGATCTGCATTTGATGATAATCGATTAATTAAGAAAGATTGTGTTGAAGTAGAAGTGCTATTTGAAGAATGTTCACAATATCAAATAAATGGCAAATTGAACACGGCAATTTAGAGCCAGCCAGACCCCAAGACCTCTATTTCCTACTCTACCATTTTACCAGGGCAAATAACATCAATGGAATTGTGGATATTCCGTATTTTATTTAAATTACTCGCCCCAAGGGTTGAAATGTGGGTTTTCAATTATACAAAATTCAGATTGTCGCCTAGGTTTTCGGTGAATAATTGTACAGTACAGGGCAGAGAACAGCCACTAGAAATATGTTTGTTGTACTATATTTAGAAATATAGTCTTTGACGACATGAATCTTTTATGTGTATCTTGAGTTTAATCGATAATTAAATTGGGTTTTATTAATTTAATCAACTTTAACGACCGGAGTAGTTAAAGCAATAATTACCACAATTGAATTGGTCATAATTGTCGAAATTCTATTGACCGGCACTGTTTCTCAACTACTTACCCTAATAAAGTTGGGGGCTCTTTCTGGACCGTGAACAACCCGGAATATTCAACAGTATGTAGTTTTACTGGCACACAAATATACAGACACAGAAAAGGAGGAGGAGGGAATGCCGAAGGGTTGTTGGAAGGTTGGAGAACGAGAGTGAGAGAGAGAGAGAGCTCCCCTTGACTGCAATATGCTAATTCCGATTTAATTTCCACCTCAACTAATAATAACACGATAATAATATTTTCCAGAGCCGAATTTTGTGGGAAGTTTCGACATCGACGACTACGTGTATTTCTTTTTCCGGGAGACGGCTGTGGAGTATATAAATTGCGGCAAGGCTGTGTATTCGCGAATTGCCAGGGTCTGCAAGCGGGATATCGGCGGCAAAAATATCCTGAACCAGAATTGGGCGACGTATTTAAAGGCACGGATCAATTGCAGCATTCCGGGCGAGTTCCCCTTCTACTTTAACGAGATCCAGTCCGTGTATCAGCTGCCAACGGACAAGACTAAATTCTATGCCACGTTCACGACGAGTACAAATGGTTTGGTGGGATCGGCTGTCTGCAGCTATGACATTTACGACATTAAAGCAGCATTCGAAGGTACGTTTGGCTGTTGGTTTTTTTAGTAGGAAAGGTAATTTCAGAGCTAGTAATTTTGTCGGGAAATTTTTACGATTGTAGTAGAAATATTTGCCATAAATTGCTAAATATCTTTAATTAATCTCCAGTTTGCTATAAAAATTAAAATTCATTCCAAAATTTTAATTTATTTAATTGAGCCTATTAATCTCCTGATAATTACGAATTGGTACTGCAATTATTTAATGGTTAAATTCCTTATTTAAGAACAGTTCATTTGAATTACGTTATTGGTGCAACAAGTGTGTAAAATCAGTTGTTTTTTAATAAGGAGACGAGTGTTTATTAAAAATTTTCCCATGTCAAAAATATTTATTTGTTCTACAGGAGTGTAAAATGAGCCATTAGGTGAGTTTTTAAATTGTTTCCAAGTTAAAAATCGGATTTTACACCCGTCAAACATTTAAAAATCAGTTTTCAACGTCTTTTTAAATAGGCTGATAAAAAGTATGTCCTGCTTAGGTGTAATATTCTTAAAAATGAAAATAATGAAAAAATCGCATTCGACTCGATTTTACAAAAAGCGATGAACTTTCCTATGATCATTTTAGCTGGTTTAAGTGATGGAGTGTACAGACAGAAAAAGGCTGACAAACGGGCCATAAATCAAGTATGAGACAGCTTAGATTAACTTGTCATTTTAATCGTAGGTAAATTCAAAGAGCAGGCGAGCTCGAATTCGGCCTGGTTGCCGGTCATAAACAACAAAATCCCAGATCCAAGGCCCGGTACCTGTGTCAGTGATACGCACAGCCTGCCGGATACTGTCCTCAATTTCATCCGGTCGCATCCGTTGATGGACAAAGCTGTCAGCCACGAGAACCACAGCCCGGTGTTTTATAGGCGGGATCTCGTTTTCACCAAATTGGTTGTAGACAAGTAAGTTTTCAATTTTTCATTTCTATTTTTAAATTGGAACGAAATTGATTTTGTGTTAATTGATATGCCTCAGGATTGAATAACAATTTTTTGTGATTCAATATTTGAAATTCGGGTTTGGAAAACTTATTTAATTGGAATATTATGTTTTATGCAAATTCTGTGTATTCTGATTAATTAATCCATTATCGAATTGTTTTGCATTCATTTATTTGAAATTCCGAAATTTGTATAATGTATGGAAATCCCGATTTAATTTCGGGAGCCGATAATTGTACAAATTAGAATTTGGAATAGGAATATTTAGTTTAATTAGTAATTGAAAGCTTTATAATAAAACATAAAATTTTAGTTAAAAATTAGAAAAATTTCTATAAAAAATATCAGCTTCTTATAAAAAATATTATTAGGCTAAATACCTAATAATTAATGTTTTAATAATATATGGTTTTCCATTAAAGGTTTCGTTTTGATTTTTGAAAAATGTACTTATTTTAAAAAAGAAATTAAATAATGTTTGGATGTTTGCATTTGCCGCCAAATATCTTTAATTACAATAGGAATCCATTTTTTAAAGAATTGAATACTGACACAATCCTTACCTTTCATGTAATCGAGAGAAAATAATATAGAATAGTCTAAAGGGCGATGGAATTGTGATCACAACGAATAAATAATGCTTAAATTTAAGGAATTTTTACTGTATTTTTTTTTAACATTTACGTTGAATTGTAACGATTCTTATTTTAATTATTGAAATATCTTCTTATTTGCCATGAACAATAATGTTTTATTTGAAAAATACACGTTTTTTTACGATATCAAAGTGAAAGCTGTTATAGGAAATAAGTATTTGAGTATCTAATATCCACTTACTTCGTTCACAGAATAAAGATTGATTTGCTGAATCAGGAGTACACCGTTTATTATGTGGGAACAAACAACGGAAGGATATTCAAAATAGTGCAATACTATCGGGACGGCAAACCAAAGTCGAAACTGTTGGACGTATTCGAGGTGGCGCCAAACGAGGCGATCCAGGTGATGGAGCTGAGCCAGACACAGAAGAGCATGTACGTGGCGACGGACCACCGGATCAAGCAGATTGACTTGGCGATGTGCAGCAAGCGGTACGACAACTGTTTCCGGTGTGTGAAGGATCCGTACTGTGGCTGGGACAAGGACTCGAACGCGTGCAAGCCCTACCAATTGGGATTGCTACAGGTATGTATCCTTTTTGAGAATTACAGTGAAAAAATCGGAAATTTATAAAGTGGACTAAAATTTTGGACTGAATCCAGGACGTTGGCAATGAGACGTACGACATTTGCGATACGAGCGTGCTGAAGAAGAAAATTGTGGTGACATATGGACAGAGTGTGCATTTGGGCTGCTACGTCAAGATACCGGAAGTGCTGAAAAATCAACAAGTAACGTGGTACCATCACTCGAAGGAGAAGGGACGGTAAGATAATGTGTATTTAACGTGCTCCCTGCCTTTTCTTGTCTTTTTTTTTTCTTTTCACCCCATTTCAATATCCAATTTTCCTTCGCCCCATATATTTATTATTACGCGCGCCCTCTTCTCTGTTTCACTGTGTTCACTGTTTTAATCCCCATCTCTTCCTCCCTATTGCCACACGGCGCGTTGTCCACTCATTTAATTATTTTCCTGGAATTTCCTAATTTAATTTATGTGATTTTATTTTTCGCTTGATGCGGATTCGGATTGGGTGTGGGGTGGCTCTGAATCCAGTTACGAGATAAAGTACAGCCCCACCAAGTACATCGAGACGACGGAGCGAGGGCTCGTCCTGATGTCGGTGAACGAGGCGGACGGGGGACGTTACGACTGCCACCTCGGGGGATCACTTTTATGCAGCTATAATATTACCGTGGATGCCCACCGGTGAGTCGACTCGAGTGCTACTTCTATTAAAATAACAGAGACGGAACTAGGATTTCCCTACTTCCCCACCTCTCTGTCACATTTTTAAATATGTTAATTCAAACGTGATTAATTTTTATTTTTATTACACGGAAATAGGAAGGAACCCCATAGAATTTTCGGTTCATAAATTATCGACAAACATTGAGTTCTTTGTCTATATTAATTTGTTTGTCAGGAAATTTTTTAAATATTTATCTTAATGGAGGTAATAATAAAATTGTTTATGCATTTTAGTTAAATAGAATTACAGTAATTTGCTTTTTTATCACTTCGCAATTGCAAAAATGAAGCAGGAACCCAAATTGGTTATGTGTGATAAAGAACTTTATATAAAATTTTAATTAAAAACCAATGCTTTTTTTATCTAATCTATTAGAAATGAACACAATTTTATTTAAAATTCAATCCATTATCATTATTAAACACATGGACCTAAATTAAAACACTCTTTACGCTCGTGACTTTAATGAACCCTAGTATTAATAATGTCTTTTAAATCTAGTTTTATAAATAACTATTATATTTTTACAATTTTTGTTTTTAGATTAAATTTTCTAAAACGAAAACAAACCCATTTTTGTTCATTTTGATATAAAATATAACTTTTACCCATGGTACTTGGGGATTAAATTTAGAATAAGGTATTGAATTCTCGTGTTTAAAATAGGGATTTATATCAGTTTCCATGGCCCAATTACGACACTGTCTCTACGCTACCGATGATGATGATGGTTAAATAGGAGAAGTGGAATAATATTGGCGAATAAAGACTGTTCCTTTTATCGTCATTTCCGTGTCATTATTGAGACACAATGTCCTCATCAGAATTCATCATATTATTGTCATTAGTGTTCTTATGAATTTCATAATTGAAATTGAGTTTTCGTAGCGAATTTGCAATATTATTATTATATACTATATAGACTAGAGTTGAACAAAAAGAATACGAGTGAATTCGCGATTCATTCCGTGAACAGATCCAATTAACTTGTTGCAGCGCGCGCACAGCGACGGGCAGTTTTAATTAAATTTTTCTCTAACGATTTCCTTGAGTGTAGAGCGTAACGAGTGTCCTTTTTTCATCGTCTCCACTGTCTCTATCTCACAATGAGTCTCTGTTTTTGTCATTACCAGGTGTACGCCGCCGAACAAGAGCAACGACTACCAGAAAATCTACTCGGATTGGTGTCACGAATTTGAGAAATACAAATCGGCTATGAAGTCATGGGAAAAGAAACAGGCGGTAAGTGTATTTTCCTTTAAAAAAAAAACTAAAAAGACAAAGAACAATAATTATCATAATAAAATAATGTGGTAACAATGTGAATTTTGCCCATAATACGATGGTTGGCTTTTATTAATACAACAGTTATATCAATATATGGGGAACGATAGAATGGGCGCGCGCACGGTTAAAAGTTTGCCGGCGTGCGCGAATATAATAATTAATTAATTTATAATTTGGACGAGGACGACGGCGCAACGGCTATGGGGACAAGGATGAGACGGTTTTCGGCCCACTGTTCGTCAAAGTTTTAAAAGTAATTTAAAGTTTGACTTTTTTCCAATTAGTCCGCAGTCGCCATTATCAGTTCCATGGCCCCATCTTGTTGTTTTGCCGGCGCTGCTCCTCGCCAATTCATAGACACGACACGACGACAGCCCGAGCAACTTGACTATGGAATTCGCTCAATGGGGACCATTATTAATCCAAGGTTTGTTTTTATCGTTCCTTTTCATGTTTTCCCGCTTCTTCTGATGTTCCCGGATGCACTGGAATCTTCATGACCACACTCCATATCTCTCCTCTAAAAACGCACAGCAATGCTCATCGGCCAGACAGAACTACAGCAACCAGCATCCAAACGACGTGTTTCACAGGAATCCGAATGTCTGATCTTCAGGTGAGTTTCGTCTTGTCCTCGATATTGGAATTTTGTGTACTACAACTTCAGAAGCAGCCAAGATGTTTGCATAGAAAATTGAAATTTGTTGATTCTGCTAGTGCCAATATTTGGACACGGAACGAAATTGGACGAATTTTCCAGTTTGTGGGGGACAAATGTCATAATAATTAATTTGCCCAAAATCAAATTTTGCCGTTTTTTGTCAACCAGGAAAATTGTGTAGATATTTAATTTCCATTTTAATATTCAATATGCATATTTAATCATATTTAATCTGCCGTATGGTCTAGTGGAAACGCACTCGATTGCTTTCTAGTAGTGATGTCAAGTATCGACATTTTC